>JANHJO010000202.1:17447-28658 GCA_032468235.1 Pseudoxyrhopus heterurus
AGCATATTGCCCCCAACAATCTGGGTACTCATTTTACCTACCTCGGAAGGATGGAAAGGCTGAGTCAACCTTGAGCCAGGTGGGATTCGATCAGCCAAACTGCTGATCTGAAAGTCTGCAGAGTAAATCGGTTCCATCTCTCGCAAATGTACTCGTCCTTTCATTATCTCATTATCTCTCTGAAACCCAGCATCTTCGCTTATATTTATGCTACGCTGTAAATAGAATGCTTCCAGCTTGAATTTGCCACAAAACAATACTATAAATTCGTTTTGGATTGTAAGAAAACAACGGAATGATTTTAGGTCCGTCTTCTTAGAGGGTCAGAATATAGATTTTCACACAATGCAGAATGGTTCAGAGACCGGCTTAGCTGGGAAAATGCACAGCGGTCCCTGAGCAAGAGATCTAAGCTAAAGCACAACTCCCTGGATGGCTGCTTGACGACCGTCCCCCAGGTTCTGCATTTGGATTGCAGTTAAAACCAGAGTCAATCAGAATAGAGCTGGAAGGGACCTTGCAGGTCTTCTAGTCCAACCCGCTGCTCAAGCAGGAGACCCTATACCATTTCAGACAGGTGGCTGTCCAGCCTCTTCTTAAAAACCTCCAGTGATGAAGCACCCATAACTTCTGAAGGCAAGCCATTTCACTGGTGAATTGTCCTCACTGTTAGGAAATTTCTCCTTAATTCTAGGCTGCTTCTCTCCTTGATTAGTTTCCATCCATCGTTTCTTGTCTTGCCTTCTGGTGCTTTGGAAAATAAGTTGAAACCCCGCCCCCCTCTTCTTTGTGGCAGCCTCTCAAACCCCGGAATACTCTTATCATGTCACCCTGAGTCCTTCTTTTCTCTAGACTGGCCATATCCAATTCCTCCAGCTGGTCATCACCACAAGCCTTGTGGCATAAGGTAATCCTTGTCCCTTGAGACCGTCATTGCAGTTGGCTACCTGGGGTGCGCAGGAAGGAAGGGGAGGAGCAATTTCTTAGAAGCGATGCGAGTCTGTGGCAGCAGGAAGAATGGAGCAGGCTTTCAACTCAGTGCAGAGGAGCGGGTACCTTTGCACAGCAGCATGCAAGCTATTTTTCCAGGGTTTTATTTTAATCGGCCAGCAGGCAAATGTGGGAAGCAGACTGAGACAAGGGGGATCCTAGCTGGTCCTGGAGATGTGCCTAGAAATGGGGAAAAAAACAAGGCAATAGAGGGAGTTCGCAAACCCAGCCAGCTGCTCCTTCAGATGGGGCTAATTTGAAGGATTCCCTTCTTCCTCTAGAGATTTCTAGGAAGCTTTCATTTTAAACCTTGGGCTTTGCCAACCGTGGGTTGGAGGCACTTAGTGTTTGTCTGGCACACTTTCGTTTTCATTGAATCTTGAATTTCAGCTTATAAATGGACTTTCTTCCTTTGTTTAGTAGATGACGGTCTAAGATTTCATAATGACGCGTGCATTTATTGGGAAAGGAACCCCATTGAAAACCGGTGCTTGCTTACGAGCAAGGTTTTCAGGATTACTTTTTTTAGTTGTTACATTTTTAATCGCATCATTGCAAGTGGCATTTTTGCAGAACAGTTATGATTTAAACCATTAGAGCACCCAGCTTGCTGGCTGGGGAACTCTGGGGACTTGACGCCCACATATATAGTATGTTATAGTTGCTGAGGTTGAAAACCCCTGCAAAGAAGTAGAAAAGCAAGGCATTATGCCTCAATATTGCCAAACAAAGCATGAAGGCAAACGTTTGCTTCAAAAGAAATGCATGCATCGAAGATCTTTGGAAACAGCACTGCATCATCTCCCTTGATGTGGCACGGTGCTGCCACATTCAGGGCAGCAGCACTAGAAACATGTTTTGTGAAACATCTAAAGCAGGGATCCCCAGTACCCGGACTGTGATCCAGTACCAGGCTGTGGCCTTTTGGTACACATTTATGCATGTGTTCAAATACTTAAGGGCCGTGGAAACGGTGGGTGAACATGCACACAGCAGCTCCATTGGTGCACAGAATCATACCCTCTCCCCCCTCCCACCAGGCCACAAAGCAGGAAAAGTTGGGGATCGCTGATCTAAAGGAAGGTCCTTTTTAGGGAACAGGTCTAACTTTTGAGTCTGCCTGGAAAAAAAAAGTTACTTGAGCATATTATAGAAAAAGCATGAAATGAACAGACTAACATCCTAAATTCAAAAATGAAATCCAATGGCAATCAGTGCAAGAACATTTGTTGTTGTTAGTTGCGAAGTCGTGTCCGATCCATCGCGACCCCATGGACAACGTTCCTCCAGGCCTCCCTGTCCTCTACCATCCCCCGGAGTCCATTCAAGCTTGCACCGACTGCTTCAGTGACTCCATCCAGCCGCCTCCTTCTCTGTCGTCCTCTTCTTCTTTTGCCCTCAATCGCTCCCAGCATTAGGCTCTTCTCCAAGAACATAGAAATGGTTATTCCAGTGAAAGCATTAAACCTCTTTAGAAAATTGAGAGTCTACATCTTAAAATATTTGACAAAAAAAAAAACAATAGGGGGCATTGGGTGTTGGGAGGGGGGGTTAAAAAAAAACCCAGAAGGATGGCCACGACTGTGCAACCAAACACATGTATATATGCGTACAAAGGGGCAGAGCTTTAATTGCAGGTCACAATCGACACCTTGACTTTTTCGACAGCTCTCCTGTGGATGCCTCTGAGGAAGTTAATAACACCAGAAATTACTAAGGTGATCCTTGATTTACGACCATAATTGAGCCTGGAATTACAATCATAAGTCGTGTCAGATCCTTAAGTGGGTCATCATACGACCATGCTTGATTTTATGACTTGATTTTTTGCAGTGGTGGTAAAACAAACATTGTGGGTGTTAAGCCAACACTGGAGTCATTAAGTGAACCCATTGTCTGCAACCAACATTCTTTGCTGGAAACTGGAAGCAAATGTCAGCTTCTGGTGAAAAACATCGTAAATGGTGGTCACATGACTGTGGGACAATACAAACAGTTATAAATGCGGGCCAGCTCCTGACCACCCCAAAATGCAAGCATATGACCGTGGAAGAGCTTGGTCCTCAAAACTTCGAATCCAGGTCATAAATCCCTTTTTGGGGTACATAGTAACTTTGAACAGTCACTAAGTGACCAGTCAAGGACTACCAGTAAAATTAAGAATTAAGCATTAAATTGAAAACCTCAGCAATTAAATACCCATTTAATTATTTAAAGTTCTTTACAAGAGATATGAAGGAAATCCATTCCCTTAGTTCCATATGCTCTATGTTTCATAGAAAGATTATCACTGCTAGATGATCTTGAAGTATCTTTGACAAACTCACCTGTGACCTCTGTTAATGGTGTGTGGCTGTTGTTGTAAACACTGTTAATCTATCAAGTGATGGTGGATCACTTTGCTGCCTTACGTGGGAAATTGGTTAAAGGGAAGTGACATTATATATGATCAATCTAAGACTGACCAACATATTTTACATATTTTTCTTATTGTTGCAGTTCTGTTTGTGGTGGGTGTATTACTTGGAACCCTGACACTTACCTCCTTTTTCTCATGAAATACCGATGGGGTTAGATATTTTTATTTTCACTCGTCACCTCCATTTTCTCATGACATACTGACAGGTTAGAAAGAGTCAGTGAGGTCAAGCCTTTGAAAGCCCTTGAAAGCCTACTGAATTTCTGGTTTAATTCTATGGAATTTGCATTCCAGAATGAGATAAGCCTGGTTGTTAGAAAACAGAAGGCCAAATGAATGGGCCCGTAGAAGAATTAAAAATTGAAACAAAGAGAAAGGAGCTTTATATATTTCCTTTAGATATTTAAATGTTAGTTTTTTTGCTCTGGTAGATTAGTCATCTAAACAAAATAAGGGCAAGACTATAAAAGTTGCTGTGAATTGCAACTTCTCCAGACATGATTCTGATGCATGATAGGATTATTTAAAAAAGGAGCAAGTAGTTTAGAGCTACGTTAATTCCATCCCATCCCCCAAGACCTCAAGTTTTTGTGAACAAAAATGGTTGAATATTGGCCCCATTTCCCCCCCAAAAAATAAAAGTGAAAATGGAAGTGGGAAGCCTATGGAAAGCCTATTGTTTTCATGCCCACCCTTACAGTCTTCTATCTTCCCCAAACATATAGAGAAATATGAGAGCAAGTTTGGTCTAGTTAGTAGTTAAGGTACCAGGCTAGAAATCTGGTCAAAAGAGAAACCTTTATCAACACATTTACTGAAGGGTGCATGCCTGAAACAGAAATTGCTACTAGTAGATAGAGGGAATGTGCATAACAAGTACAGGAGACTTTCTTTTTTATTTATTTTCTTCTAAGATTTATCAACCACTTCAGTTCCAAAAGGTGGTATACCAATGTGTGCAATGCCAAATGGTAGAAACGGTATACAAATGTAAAACATAACAAATCTTGCCTTTCTTTCTTGCCACAGTTATTAAGTGAAATACTGTAGTTATTAAGTTAGTAACATGATTATTAAATGAATCTGATTTCCCCGTTGTTTGTCAGAAGGTTGCAAAAGGTGATCACATAACCCCAGGACACAGCAACCGTCATAAATATGAGTCAGTTGCCAGTTGTCTGAATTTTGATCACATGACCATAGGGATGCTGCAATGGTCAAAAGTGTGAGAAACAGTCACAAGTCACTTTTTTCAGTGCCACTGTAACTTTGAACGGTCACTAAATGAACTGTTGTAAGTCGAGGACTACAGTATAATGTTAATATAACAAAAACCGATCTTTCTGGCAGATGTTACAGCCTCTAAACATCTTCTTAAAGGACCGACTTTAGATGGAAACAGGTTTAATCCTTTGAAACACATCCTAGAAGGTCACTTTGTCTAATGAAGGGGAATCTCCACCATTAAGACTCCCAAGTCCATATGGCTCCTATTTAAATAGGGATTGCATAAAAATCCTTGGTCTGAAATGCTGGGCTGAAGAAATTACAATAGATACGTGGACTCTGTTGTTCTGAATCAAAACCAAAGAATCCACTTTCTTAATATAATTAACTTAATTACTGCATTAATCCATGGATGGTAAGTTGCCCACCAATGTTGCAAGGCATCTTAGCAGAATAACAACAGAGTTGGAAGGTACCTTGAAGCTCTTTTAGTCCAACCTCCAACTCAAGCAGGAGACCCTATACCATTTCAGACAACTGGTTGTCCAATCTCTTCTTAAAAACCTCCAGTAGTTTAAAACCTCTCAAGCTTTGTCTGGGTCAGTAACGAAGGGGTCAGGGAATCGAGCCAAGCCATGCCCACAGTGAAGAGGAGAAAAAAAAGCACCATTTATTTGAAACTGGAACAGCTAAGGACATCTTTAAGTGCCTCAGCATCCTGAGGATATGACAAAGCAGGTAGTTTATACAGATGGTCCTCGAGTTACGACCACAACTGAGCCCAAAATGTATGTCGCTAAGTGAAACATTTGTTACGCGTGTTTTGCCCCCCATGTTACAAATTTTCTTGCCACAGTTGTTAAGTGGATCGCTGCGGTTTTTAAGTTAGTAACCGGGTTGCTAAGTAAATCTGGCTTCCCCGTTGACTTTGCTAGTCAGAAGGTCGCAAAAGAGAATCACGTGACCCGGGGACACTGCAACCGTCATAAATATGAGTCAATTGCCAAGCGGCTGAATTTCGATCCTGTGATCACAGGGATGCTGCAATGGTCCTAAGTGTGAAAAAAAGTCACTTTTTTTCAGGGCCGTTGTAACTTTCAGGAGTCACTAAATGAACTGTTGTAAGTCGAGGACTACCTGTACTTGTGGCTTAATGTGCGGTGAAAACCATAAGCCATGGGTTAGTGTACAATTCATGTACACTCAGAAAAAGAGCCACTTTGGGGTAGTGGTTAAGACTGTGATTTGTAGTCCTGCCTCAGGCATGAAACAGCTGGGCGACCTTGACCAGTCGCTCTCTCTCTCCGCCCTAGGAAAAAAGCAATGGCAAACCACTCCTGAAAAATCTTGGCAAGAAAACTGCAGGGACTTGTTCAGGCAGTCAGGACTCAACACTGACTGGAAGAAAGAGAGAGAGGGAGGGAGGGAAAGAATGAGAGAGAGAGATAGTGTTAATTAATTGGGACATCAAGCTAAGCTAAGCTAAGCATGCTTTGCGAAAACAGCAGTTAATTTTATCCTCTTGTAGGATAGCTTGGTGATCCCTGATCTCTGCTCTGTTCTGCTGGATCCCAAAGAATGGGAGATGCCACGACAGTTCAACCCTAACCACTTTTTGGATCAAGATGGGAAATTTGTATCCAGAGACGATTTCCTTACCTTTGGGGCAGGTAAATACACTGACAATGTAACTGATCTATCTTCAAACTTTTAGCAGTAGCTTTGAAGCATAGTTTTGTCACTTGGGTGACCCCTTAGGTTTTGCTAAGGGTCTGTAATGGGTTTCTGTAGCTAAAAACTTTAACGGCTCTGAATTTTATTCACAGTGATCACAGGAGCCCAGTGGTTTGTTTAACCAATCGTTGCAAAAAAGTCCTTAAATCAGGGTCAGTCACATGACCCACCCATTTCATGATTGTTGTGACATACGATGATAATGAGTTTCCCTAGCATTCTAACCACTGGTGGAGCAGTAGTCAGAATGCAGTATTGCGGGCTAATTCTGCTGACTGCCAGCAGCTCAATTCTCACCAGCTCATGGTTGACTCAACCTTCCATCCTTCTGAGGTCAGTAAAATGAAGACCCAGATTGTTGGGAGCAATATGCTGACTCTGTAAATCGCTTAGAGAAGGCTGTAAAGTGCTATAAAGCAGTATATAAGCCTAAGTTCTATTGCTGGCATGTGCAAAGAGTAAACAAATAAAAAGGTCAGAATCTTCCAATTTATTTAAATATCAACAGTCCATTGTACAATAGAGTGGAAAAACAAATGAAAAAGAGTGATTCCAGAAGCAGACTACATGAAACAGTCCTCATTGCTAAAGAACCCTGAATGCAATTTGTTATCTGCAAAAAACTGGATTGTAAATACAAATCCATGCACTAGTTCTCATAGATTTATTTCTGAGACAACTTCACTTCTCTATAACATAAGAAACAACAACTCATATGAGTTATTAGAATTCTCACATCAGGAATATGTATTTTCATATGTTATATGTGAAGTTTTGAGTTAGTATAATGTATCTGCTAACTAGATCTTACACATTTCTCTGAACTATCCTTATGCCACATCATGAACATTATTCCCATGTGTAGCTATTTATTCACTTATGGAACAGTACAAGAAATCAAAACCCATTTGTTATACATAGTTGTGGCATAGACACTGCTGTCCACCATGGCCAATACAGGAATGATATGATCAGTACTGTGGGAAACTTTGATTCTGCAACCCTGTGGATCATGTGTCATTTGACAGCTGGTTGAGCTGGACGTAGTTATATGGTATGGAGCAAAATAAAAGACAAACCCATGTCAGCTAAAATATACATAACTGGGCATATTTCTGTAAATTCAGGACTATTGGGTTTCCCACTTATTAAGGCACCTTCAGTCTTCTTGGCCTCTACTTCTGGCTTTAAACAGTGCTGTTTATGCGAGCCTAACACTTACTGAATTGGTGAGAAATTATGGGAAGTATTAAGCGAAGGGGGATTTTGCTGAAGGATTTGGAACACACAAATGACAGTGTAACTGAGAAGAACTCTTTTGCTGGCAGCTCAAGAAAGGACACCATTAGAGCATGATTTAAAAGGGGCCATAAAATATTAACATCTTCTATATCAGACTTACAGCTATTTTTCCCATCCCAGGAATGCATTCTGTTGGATATGCAGATTTTAAAAATATTGCATTATTAGATTGTCCCCACCTCTGTCTTATTAGCGTGTTTGCATGCAAATTGCTATAGGAGTTAATGCCTCCTAATAAGACAGAGGAAATGATTACATTATCAATTTTTAATCACAGATACAATTTTCACAACTTAATCTATGTCTCCATTTTAAAGTCTGTAATAAGAGACAGTTTACTTTTGATTTTACACCGCTATTGCATAGCTGTCATCATTCCTTTTCATTGCTAACTAATATATCTCACTTATTTTATCAGAGTGTTTAGTGTGGAGATGTAGTGGAGATTGTCTTTAATAATGTTTCCAATCGTGCTTAACTTTGTCATTTTGCACACCCAAAACAATCAGACAACCATATATGGCAGACCATAAAAAGACATGATAAGTTCCTTCATTTTGCCAAATTAAGGACTTGACATTGTAGGAATGCAAAACTAATCTGTTATTTATTGCCACAAACTTGCATGTACATGATAGGTGATGACTCCCTAAAAAAATATCCCTTGATTCTGGAATTTCTTTCAAGCCTGAGAGATTCCCATAAAAATACAGATCCCCAATATCTTCTTTTCTCCTTTTCATTTCAAAACTGAAAATTGATTCCTTGCACTAAAGGAATGTGCATTGTCTAACTCTTGAACTGAACATGTAGTATCTCCTATGCATCTCTTCCATCAAAGACAAAAAAGCTATATGAAAATAATAAGTGTACAAACCAGTTTTGGATGAACTAGCCAGAACAGCTGGCAACTCCCATCAGACAGATGGGTCACTATTCATATGTCATTCCCAAACAGGTGTGGCATAGACAAAGTTTTTGAACCATTGCATCTGCACCTGTCCATGTATATTGTCCATTAGAAATTTTGATTGTGTTGCATGTTTAAAACTCAGAGTTTTTAGGAATCTTTCAGTGTGTGCAGGGGGAGAGGTGTTTTTGTGTTGTGAGTGGAGAATTTTAGATGCAGAATTACCTCAGAATATAGAATAAAGATAGGTAGAAGGAACTTTGGAGGTCTTCTAGTCCAACCTCCTGCTCAAATAGGAGACCACTGTTTCAGACAAGTGGTTGCCAATCTCTTCTTGAAAATCTGCAGTAAAGGAGCACCCATAACTTTCATTGATTAAGTGTTCTCACTGTCAGAAAATTTCTTCTTATTTCTAGGTTTTTTATATGTAAGATTTTCTAGAATTTTTTCCTAATGCCCTGAAATTTCAGAATAACAGAAAACAGAGTTGGAAGGGAACCCAGAGATCCACTAGTCCCCCCATCCAAGTGGGAGACTCCACACCACTTCCAGAGAAATGGTCTTCCAATCTTCTCCCAGTTATGGAGTAGGAGCACCCACAACCCCCAGAGGCAAGCTGCTCCACTAATTGTTTTCACTTTCAGGAAATTCCACCTTAATTCCAGTTTATTGTTTTATTATTTCAGTGGGTTCATCACATAGTTACACATATGTGCAGAGTGAATTTAGCATTTTTATCCATCTATTGTCCTTCCCAAAAAACAGCGGGGCTCAGTGGACAGCACAAGTCAGCCTTCTCCGTGCATTGAGAATCCAGATCCCGGAATGTCTGGGCCAAGAGCAGGAGATCAAAAAGGAATTTCCACCCCTGACTGTGGAATCCAAACATGAAAAGGATGCCATCTTTACTTCTTTCTTGGTATTCTTTTCCTTCCCTGTGAAAATTCAGAAATCAACAACTTTGAACCATGATTTTCTTATTCTGTTTGGCAAAGTTCAGAATCAGATTGTAGCACGTTGCTATGTAATACTTTATCCTACATTAAAACCTCTCTAGCAACTCACAATATTGTGTAAGTGTGCATTGAGTGCATAACTCATGGAGATCAAGAGGTTCTCCCTCTCCAATTGCCAGGCTCTAGCAGACTCTGCCCCTCTCCCACACCATCAGGCGTGGGGAGGTGATCCTGCCTGGTTTCTCCACCCTCTCCACGCACTCCACTGTCTCCAAACTGGCAAACTGCATCAAGTTTATCCAAGTGACAACTTAGAAGTTATGAAAGCAAACAAAGCAGAGAAAAAGTGAGGCTGGGTGTGGGTGAGTTGCCCTCCTCCTCAATAGATAGCTTTTGCAGAAGGATTGCCCTTTCCTTCAGCTCTTAAATTGTGTGGGCTGCCCTGCCATGTCAGACAGGCACATAGAGGGGGAAGAAGATAGGGACATGTGACCTGTGGCCAGCTGCTGGCAGAGCCTTGTGAAGTTGCTCACTTCTACAATGGGATGCTGTCCTCCTAGTCTTCCTCTCTGGAAGAAGGGCTAGAAGCTCAATGGGTCAGTGCCAGCCTTTCACATTCACTGTGATTCTCTCTCTCTCTCACACACACACACACACAAACACACACACACACACAATTTATATGTACATGCCACATTCATCAGGACGCTTATCTCCATTCACAATGTGCAAATGAGGTGATCTACAATAGGAGGATCATTCCTTCTATCTTGCAGGGTGAGTCGTTTAAATGGTCTGGAACAGAAGACAAAGTTGCTGGTTTCCTCTGTGCAGAGTAAAAAAGTAAGTGCTTATGTAGGTACCCAGTTGTAATAAGCAAGCTTATATATATGCATCACTTGGTGGCTAGATTGCTGGAGACAACAGCAGCAAAAGAAGACAAAGGCATTTGATTGGCTGCTTTTATGTGACATGGAGTTGAACTGGAAACATTCATCACCTGAACCAGAAGAGTTCTGTTTACATACTTATCAAGAAGAACAAAGATGAATGGAATGTACATTCAAAGATATTTTTGAATGCATATGTGTTGTATCCTCACTGAATTATAAAATAAACTCGGGCACAATATTTTACAATTGCTTACTAATTTTTATAATGATCAGCTGCAATGAAAAAAGAAGAGCCAGATTGAGTTGGTCTCAGCAGAACAAATGAAATGGCTTTGCTTCCCATTTCTTCTACTGTTATAAGATGATATATATACAGAGATACACGAACACAAAAATATAAGTGCCATGGTATATAAAGACAAGCCTTTTTAGGCAGTTTATTTTTAGGTAAACAATGAGTGAAATTGCCATAGACCTAACACATGCAATGGAGTCAATCTGAAGTCTTATAAAAAATTCCCTGGTATTTTCTTTGATGCTGTATTGAAATTGGAATTCAAAAAAAATGGGATAGAAAGAGAATTGATGCTCCTGAAATTTTCAAAAATAAGTTTCAGAGTTTCCTTGTGGGATATTATGGAATGTATTGCTTATAACTAATGTGCACAGACAGGTCTGGATGGCCAGTGGATCCTGACCTTTCTATATATATAAAAGAGAAGTCCAGGGAGGGGAGTTAGTTTGTTTGTGCTCTATACAAAATTACAGTTCTCCCCCAAT
>JANHJO010000202.1:45497-57735 GCA_032468235.1 Pseudoxyrhopus heterurus
CTCCCTTTTTCTGCCCAGGAACTCAAGCCATGTGGTCCTGTCCACCATTAAACCACCTTTCCAAGCAGTCACCATGTGTTTTTCCAGTGTTTTTCTTCCCCACTTGGAACTGAACCCAGGAGGGTATTTCTTCCAACAGTAATAAAGCAGGAATTTTGCTGTTCAAGAGAGAACATGGTTCAGGAATCTGCTTCTTCCCTCTCTCCTTTCCTTTTCAAACGTGGACATTTCTCATGCCCATAGCTTGGTTGTACCCAATCCTGGCTGCTAAATGTATTCTCTGTTGTGCTGGAGTCAATGAACACCAGAATGTTTTAGTTGCTTTTATTGTAATATGAGCTTCCATTGGCATTATTTTTCAAGTTGCATGATTTTTTCAATCTCCTGCCACAATAAACCAGTTCATTTCTAATATGCCACATCGCTCTCTGAGAGAGTTTTGTGGTTTATTGTGGCATTTCAAGGTTTATGCTTAAATTGGTCTACCAATGCAAATGTCAAGCTTATGTTGGCTAGTATGCACACCCTGTTTCTTTATTCTACTCCATCTTCCATTAACAGTGCAATCCTATTCATGTCTATTCCAAAGTCAGCATTACTGAGGTCTATGGGATGCAAGCACAAAAATGTTCTCACATGCTACAACTAGTCAATAAAGGTTTTAATATATTTCTCTATTGTTGCTTATAAAAAGTAACAGTGCCTTTTTTTCTCTATTGTCGCTTGTAAAAAGTAACAACGCCTTTTTTTTAATTGTCATGACAATGTAATTTATGGCTTCTGTTCAATATTGATTAACTACAAACTTCTACATGGAACTCTTTTGTACAATAGTCCTCGTATAGTACTTGACTTAGGAAGGTGCTGCATTTAAAAATTATTTTAACTGGCTTTTCATTATAATGGCCACTAAAATGACTTATTAGGAAAGTAAAGCAAGATTTTAAAAATCCAGATAAATTGTAAAACAAACCCCCTTAGTGCATATGAAGCTAAAATGCAGGTAGATCTGGAGTTTTTTTTTTTTTAAAAAGAGTCTTGCCGAAAGCCTAAGCAAATAAAACTAATTTAATTTGCTACTGGAGTTACATTGAAGACAATGACAATTGCATCTTCCTGGGAAGAGTAGCCCATATACTTTCCTTACCTTGGTTTTTTTTGTCAATGCTAAAATCCCAGTATCTTCAGAGCTGCATCAATCAGCAGCTGTTTCCCAACATTTTGACACAGGATGCAGACGAAACCTGGCAGTAACCCCAAAATGGCTTAAATTATTTAGGTTCTAATGTAATTGGGGATGAAAAAATAAGAATATTGTGACTTAGCCAAACTCCATGCCCAATCATTGCTCCTCCCACATCCTACAAGAAACTATCTGAATTATGAAGGGTTGAATACCAGTGCCATAAAGCATTGGGTCCCAGAGAAAATAAACATGCCTGAAATCCCAGTCCTGATTGCCTCGTGATCAAGCCTTCTCTGTTGCCAGGCAAAGTCAGACAATCTAAATCTGAAATATTTTTTAAGCCACATTTTCCCAGCAAAATGTTATTGGCCAGGCTATATGAGAATACAGTTGAATCACAATTTCCATTGTCTGCAACCACCATAGTTCTGGTCACGTTAATCAGGGATGGTAGCAACTGTATGCCAACAGTTTTAGAAAGTGCTATCTCTACAGTGCTGTCATTTTTACAGGAGATGAATATTATACATTCCTATTCCTTTTCAGATTTCAAGAGGGCTGTGGAACTTAAACCTTGTTTCTGAACTCCCAAGGTTGAATCCCTAACAAACAGCAAAAAGCATAATAAGGAAACTACATGTAATCTTTCATAGTTATACGTATATTATCATATGTGAAGCTTATCCTTCATAGAATACAATTTTTACTGTATTTGCCTCATTCTTTCTTTGATGGCAAAGTGTCAAGGTTTGCATACAACTCATGCTTGAAGACCTTCCTCATTGTTAGAAATCCAGGGTTACAGTTCTTGACTGGAGTGGCCAATAATAAAACCATACTTTCTGGCATCGAGCAGCTACATTTATTAACCTTTTTGTCAGCCAAGGCAATCACAGCAACCGACATCTGGAAAAAAAATATGCATCTAAAGCGTCATACTACATTGTATTGATGCTTTGTGAAAAACAAGCATACGCTGAGAGATATGAAACCATATTTAACCAATCAACTTGTTACTGAAGGAGGCTCCTGATGGCTGCAGTAGCGACAGAGACAATAAAAATAACAATCAAGCTTGTAAATGGGGAACATTAGTTTTATGGGCCAGGAGGTGGGAAAGAGCCAAGCTACTAGGGAACAAATAGGTCTCCTGAGGGGGGGGGAAACAACAACACCCAGGATAACCCATGCTGAGAACACATCTAACTTAATGAAAGGACTTCTAATTACTAAATTGCATCTTGTTGTTGCTTTTTAAACTAGAGAGAGGAAGCTAGCTGGAATGGACATTACTATTTAAATGAAATTACTATCGCTTTATTGAGGGGGGGAAATAAAGCTCAGCTTTCTCAAGAAATAATATTAGCTGGGTCAACTAAGAATATGATCAAGTCAGAAAAGATTTATTTATTAGAGATTTGATTTATTAATGTAGGCCAAGGGATGGTCTTCAGCAATGCCCAAAATGATGTTTAAAGTACTTATAATTTTTTGTTAAGATTGTATCATTTGAGATTGAATGTCAGAGGTACTGCAGAATTATATACAAGGCTATGCATGTGAATATCCTGCAGAAAATTTATTACTCCAAACTTTAAGAAGTCTGATTGCATATGTAACTTTCATCTTGCCCCATAATCCCACTTAGTATAACCACAGTAAAGGCTTGTGATATCACCAGGCTGCCTTTCCAGCTCCAAAGAACATGGAATGAAGGACAGCCTTAGAATATTGAATGGTCTATTTAGAATAGACTAAACTAGGAAGGCTAAATCATTCAGTCCAATACAACTTTTATTATAAGATTATGGTAACAGCATCTTGCAAGTCTGAATGTGTGCTGTCTTCTCCTTCCCTTCGTTTTTGTGAGAACTAGGGAAGATCTTGTCTGAGATGTTTTCTCAGGTTACAGTTCTGACTCAAACCCACGTTTCATGGATCTGATTGTTACTTGGTAGCTGCTCTTCCTCTGTTCCTCAAGGTTATTCCTTCTTCCCAGTATATGGAGCAGTGTTCTGCCAGGCTGCTATATTATTCTTTGACTCTTTTTAGACATGTCACATCTGACAAGTTCATAGTTAGCTTTGGAGTATCCTCCATTTTACCAGTTAATTTAAGGTGAAGAACAGGGAACCTTGGTCAGGAACCTTGGTCAGACCCTTTTTAGGATCATCACAACTTACAACCATGATAGCAGACTCCATTATGGTTGTAAATCAAAGACCACCTGTAGAGGGGTTGTGTTGGCATGCCATGATGTCCCCATTATGCACCATGAGCAGAGTGCTTTGATCCAGGAATGGTGTAATTGGCTAGAGAGGAAACCAATTCACACTGGGAACCAAGCAATCTTGATGATTCGTGCCAGCAATATTATGATGTTGATATTCTAAACTGTATTGTATATTATTTTCATCATGTTAAAATATTTTAATTTGTTGGAGACTACATACTATTGATGAAAATGTCTGATTTCAATGATAAACAAAGTAGATTTCTAAATTTGATAAATAAATAAATAAATAAAAATCAATAGTAGACCGAATCATCACTTACTCTCTATCTTCTTTCCTTCTTCCTCCTCATTCAATGAGTTAACAAGGGATAGACTGACAGATTATTCTTGCCATCTCTTATGCAGCCTTTAAATTAAAGAAACAGGTACAGGTTGCTTACATCCATAAAACAACATGAATGAGCCACAGCTCTGGCTAATTCTGTATCTCAGTTCTGAAAGCAATTTTATATTGTCTACTAGATTTAGAGAGAAGCAGAGCTAAGGGGAAAACTGATAGAATGAAATAGAGAATTACTCTCATTCATCCATTTGTGGAATATTTACAAAAGAGGTCAACCATTTGTTGCTAGAGTCAATATAGCAGCTCCTACTAGTACAGAGCTCCATATGTATAATGGAACTTCATGTTGTTTATGAGTTTTGCCCTATGGCTAAATCTTTTAGATTATTGTATTTTCAGATAGATGCTCTGATTTAAATGTTAATATTATTACAGTCTCGGGAAAAAGAAGCATAATTGAGAAGCCTCTGACTGTTCATGTTTGAATTCTAAAAGACAAAACTGTTGAAAGCCAGGCAATCTTAACTCTGTTACTTTAGGCTCAAATGTAGTAGTAGTAGCAGCAGCAGTAGTAGTAGTAGCAGTATAGTAGTAGTATAGTAGTAGTACTAGAAGAAGAAGAAAAAGAAGAAGAAATAACAATACTCATAAACACATGTGATAAAATTAATCTAATTTTCCCCTTAAACAAAAAAGGCAAATTAAAAGAATCAGCTCATTCCTTCCCACTTCTGTAGTGACAAGATTAAAAATTAAATTTATACATATTTCATTTCTATATAATAAACCCTTTTCCAAAAAAAAGGAGAAAATACCACAGTTCATCTAATTAAATCAAAGAAAATTGCCTGCAGTGTTGTTACAGTATTACAATTAGATGTCTGCCAAAACCAGCTGCTTGAATTCTTAAACACCACTTCAGTCTAAAGGACAAGATGTGGTTTTCATCATTTTGGGCTTTGCATGATATCATGAAATATCATTTTGAGGTTCCAGCACTATTGCATCAGTTAAGGTAATCTTGCCAGAGTTATTTATTTTATTGATACTGAGAAAAATAAATAATAAAAATTAAGAGCAATCTCCCCTGCTGGTTTAGTACATTCTATGTATTACAAACCTACATACAAAGATGCAAATAATGAAGTGGATGATTTTTTGCAGTACATTGCTATGTCAAGTGACAGGCAACCATTTTTTTATTTAATTGCATCACTTTAGAGCAGGGGTCTCCAATCTTGCAACTTTAAGCCTGGCAGATTTCAACTCCCAGAATTCCCCAACCAGCTGGCTGGCGAATTCTGGGAGTTGAAGTCCACCAGGCTTAAAGTTGCCAAGGTTGGAGACCCCTGCTTTAGAGAATACTGCTAGACTGGGACTAGTAAGCAGGTTTAAGAAAAAAGTAACTTGTCCATTAAATGAAGGCATCTGCCTGTTTCTATTCTTAGCTAATGGGACACTCGTAGTGGATTCTTACGGAGAACAAGACTGCGCAAAGCATTCCAAAGTGATGCAGGCTACCCACCAATGAAGCCCCTGACTTGAAGTCATTAAAGAAGTTGGTCCTTCACAAGGCCCACATAATTAGTTTAAAAGTTGTCCTGGTTTGTCTGCAAGTGTGTATGTGTACATAGGGAATACCTTTGCTGGTAATTTGTTTATGTTATATATATTTACATTTTCTTCTGAGTCATGCCTGATTCTTAGAGAGTACCCTGGACAAATTCCTAAAGTTTTCTTGGCAAGGTTTTTTTCCGAAATAGTTTGCCACTGCCTCTTTTCTAGGGCTCAGTGAAAGTGACTGGCTCAAAGTGACTGGCTCAAAGTGACTGGCTCAAACCCTAACCCTAACCCTAACTCTAACCCTAACCCAACTGGCTGACCCTAACTCTAACCCTAACCCTAACCCTAACCCTATCCCTAACCCTAACCCTAACCCTGATCTGGAGCACATGGTTTAAGAGGTGAAGATTAATGCTGTTGCCATTTCTCAAATAATTTCTGCTTTTCTACTTTACTCTCAGGATAGTTGAGAAGTTTTTTAAAAATGTTTCTTGGTGCTGTTTCTGAACTATTGCTGGAAATGGGCAAAGGATGCTATGGATAGGATTGTATGGCTTTTGTTATTATTGTTACACATTTCTCATTTCGCATATCAATGTCTCCTTCGCTGCCTAGTCTGAAAAAGCCCAAGCAAAAGAATTTTCTCATTATGATTGGACATAAAACTCTACAGTAAAAGAGTATTTATGTATGTTTGTATGCCCTTTAGCCACCTTGCAATAGGTGAACAAGGGGCATATAGGATAATAAGTTGTCATTCATGGCAATAAATATTGACGATACAGGAACTTAACTCACATTCAATAATTGAAGAAGCTTCACAGACTCAGCAAGGTTTCATAAATTGGTTTATTGCAGACAAGAAAGAAGTTATCTGTTTGCAGAAGACTAGCCTATTGCCGAACTTCGTGTATGGATGGGAGGGAGGGGGAGAGAGAGTTTAAATCTGAAACTTTTTTTTTCTTCTGCTTTTCATTTTACATCAATTAACTTTTGGTTCTTTTTATTCCTTCCTTGAAAGTTGAAAACAGTTGAGCTAGGTTTATATATTGGTTCTATTTGACCTGATAGTTGAGTGTGTAGAGATAGAATTTTCATTTATTCTTTTGATGAAGTCAGAAAAATCTTTTCCAGGCTGTTGTAATTACCTTTCTTCTGTCATCAGGCTGGAAGAGTGGGAAGAAATTTTTTACTAATACTTATTCATCAGGAGTTCCCTTCATTCCAGAGCTCCTCTTGTCAACTTTAGTCAGGACAACATCTGTTTTCTCATTAGATGTACAAATGTCTCCCTTCTTTCCCCAAATCAATTCCTCTGTCCCACAGAGCTAAAACTCAAAGAATCATCTGGTTTCTTCATGACTGTTCTCCATCTAGTAGCCCTTCCCAGGAATCAGATATTCTAACCCAAACTGAGAATCTGGAGTTTGCTTTGATCTGGATTCCTTTTATCCCATCAATAAATGAACAAAGTGGGGCAGAGATACAGGAAGGTGCTGGAGGCACCCCAGGAACAAAAGAAAGTGGTGGAAAACCAGCTGCTGCAAATGAAAGGCTATAGGGCTGATATTTCCAAGTATAGGAAATGATTCAGTAAAGGTGATATCCAGATTTCTAGACAGTTGTGTGAAAAGAATAAATCTCACAGAAAGCCAGATATGTTCTCCAACTGCAGTGAGGGTGCTTGTATGTTTTGGCATGATTCTGTTGATCTTTGAGGAGGTATTAAATAGCTTGCAGTTCCTGAAGAAAATAAGAAGCCTCCAATAGTGGTGAGAGCCAGGAAGCATTTGACAACATCCATGGATGGTAACCATAGTTGGCCTAACATAGTGACATTTGATGAACTGAGTTCTTATAGGCAAATTTGGCAATAAGGACACAATCAGAGCAATTGTCTTCTGGTAGTTTACACAGCAATGAAGATAATCAAGTGGCGTTTATTCTCCCCATTTATCCATCTAGCTGCAAGCGATGGGCAGAGGACACATAGATCTTAACATCCAATATTTGAAAAATAGCTTTCCAAAAATGTGATCTGAATTATGTGCCTCTGTCAGAAAGGAGATGATTGGGTAAGTTGTGGCATTGGAAAACTTGTCAGCAAATGGCTTGGAATGGCAACAAGTGTGGCAAGAAGATATAAAAGCCTTGATGTTTGCCGTAATATGAGGTCACCAAAAATCAGAAGTATTTTAAATATGGCCAGCTGGCCAGCTGCCTTGGCTAAGCTGCATGTTTTCTTCCCTCAAGGAAGGAGTTAAATGAGACACTTGCACTTATCTGAGTCTATGAGAAGTTTGTAAGGATTCCACATTTTTGTGGTACTTTGGACCCGAAAGGGATATTTTGTCCCTTCAAGGAGATGGGGCCAATGCTTCGTCAACTGTCATAATTTCTTTCAGCTGGTTCATTTGGATAGCCAACTGATTTTGATTCTGGAACATGGTGCTGTCTACTTGATGACAGGGAATGGTATCCATCTTTTTAATCCTTGAGCAATATGTGATGGCTTTCTTCCCATTGCTATGGGAATAAATGAGGACAATCAAGCTTTCGGGCTCACTGACAAGATCTCGGCAACATTTCCCTGAAACTAAGTTTGGCACAGAGTGACTAGGCTGTAGCTGTAGGCTCATACTCAGCTTATGGCCTGGCCTGGCCAATAAGAATCTTTATTACATACTAGGAAGAGGCCATTAAAACAGATGGTTGCCTATTGTCAGCATGGGGATATAATTCCCTTTTTATACCACAATAGTTTAATTCTGGTGTTTCTTTCTCCCACCAATCCCATTGTTTAATAGACTTTTTGCCTATGTTTCTTTCCCTTGAAAGTGGCTGATTGCTGATTCATGGCATAACTGACATCTGTACTCTGAGAAGTTCTCCTTCTCAACTTACCTCCCACAATAATAAAGATGGCAGTTGTAACTACATTGCTTTAATGTTGCTGCTCAGTTCCTCTGCTGTTTCACACCATTCATTCCTACCACCCGGAGTAGTTATAAGGAAGCTACTGAAGAACAGCAAATTTACCATGTTTTTCCCAGCCATAAAGTCATAACACTGTCTTGTTGGTTCATCTTATTTATCTTTAAATGACGCCCTTGTTGAGCTACCATCAACCCTGATAAGCAGTATTCTTTTTCATGGGGCATATATCTTGCATAAACCTGTTTTACAACATTTAGCAGATGGAGGTTGAGGTCAGATTCACCCAGTGAGTGAGTGAGTTCAACCAGGAACTTTCAGCCCATGCTGTTATGCTGTTATACCTCTTGTAATTTTACAATTTGTCCATGAATCAGTTTCTGATTCACTCTCTTTTCCAACAGCTTGTATATTCTCATAGAGGCAGATTTGCTATTTGAGTTGAAAAGATCCTTCTGAGCTTTCCCAGATTTAATTCCTTTTCCCTGCGGGATTCTTTCATTAACCCAACAGAGCATGGTTGTCTAAAATCAACAAACAAGAGGAAGGGTGCCCTAAGCCTCTAAAAAATTGTGGGCACACCCTCCATATGTTACTGGGCCTTAGCACACACCAGCTGAAAACAGCATGACCAATGGTTTAGAAATATAGCACCTACGCTAAAACAGACATATTTTGAAAAATGTTAGTTGACGTATTTCTCTTCTGACTCCCCCCCAACAAAACACGCACACAGAGAGAGAGAGTCTAGATCATGAGAATTTTTTTCAACCTACTTAGTACAAACACATATGTTTCCCAAGCCTTTTACTATATAAGAGACAGATGTTCTCATCGCTCACTATTCCCAGTGCAATCAGGAATTTGCAGAAAGAAATGGGACAAATTCAGGTAAAGGAGTATGTAGTAAATTGAATTAAAGTTATTCTGCAAAAGGAGATATAGCTGGACTGCTTGAAATTCCATTTGTGCATTAAACTAAACAGGGTCTGATAGATGCCTCTTCCTTTGCCATGTTTCCTGCTGCTACTTACACACTTAGGATGGCTTGGGACACAAATGCCTGGGGGATTCCACTCTCTGGTTTCCAAAGCAAACAGAATCCTCTTTATGGAGTGGTTGCACTCAGCTTTTGCTATATAAATTATGAGCTATGAACAGAAGTTATTGCAAATGGCAGCTAAAGATGAACTCTTGCTCTCCAAAGTCAGATATCCTTCACACTTAATTAGTATAGACAACTGTTCCCAAGCTAAAGGTGAATAACAGTAAAATAAAGCAGTTGGAAAGCTTGATATTTGAAACACGGACAAGAAGGGTTCAAGTCTAATTAAAGCCAAAAGGTTACTGGACAAATCACTGTCTTTGAATATTAGGTCCGGCCTTCAAATTTGAGCTTTTATGTTGTGAAAGTTGAATCACTTTCCACAAAATCTTCTAATTTTTCAGAATATTAGGATGATTCATATGTCTGTGTATAATTCTACAATCATAGACATACATATGAAAATAATGTATAATTGGGGAGGGTCATTCCTTTCACAAAGTGATTAGATTTAAAAAAGATATATCCTTTACATGATGGAGGTCTTTACACTGAGGCTGGGTGGACATCGGTCAGAGAAGTTATAATATCCTGCACTGAACAAGGGTTTGAAATTGATGGCCAATAAAATACATTATAACTCTATAATTTTATAGTTCTAAAAGGTTTCTACATGCACTGATATTTGTAAAGAGTTCCATCATGTGCTATCTAAACCCATAGATGATGGAGAAATTGGCACTGAATATGTTCATAACTCAGATGAAGTTACTCAGTTTGTCTGCAACTCGTTTCAGGCATGCTTTCAATATCTGGAAGAGTTATGAGATTTCTTGTAATGTAAATAAAAATGAAAATGTATACTGACATTTTAATCTATGATTTATCCTTTGTGGTTGGACTTCTTTCTTGCTGATTTTTCTTAGGTGTCCATTAGTTTTATGTGTCACATCATTTTTTCATTTTTTCATTTTAGGGTCTGATCTGCCTCCTTGGCTGATTTTTTTTCTCATTGTTATTTTTAATATTTATGTTGTAAGTCGCCTTGGGAAGTGCTTTGGCTTTCATTAAAAAAAAAACAGTTAAATAGATGCATTTACAATAATCCTTCTTGACAGTAGAAATTAAATGCTATGGAAGAAGAGCTAATTCTTTAACCTAATACTAAATAAGAATGAAGACCCAGTAACACATTGTTATCAGTTGAAGAACTGAGATGAACTTACAAGTGTTGTATTTAGCGAGAAAACTTCCATCTTTTTTTTAGCTTAGCAACTGGCTAACAAAGTGACCTATCCATCTGTTCAAGCATCAAAATGTATAATAGGGCTACTAGTTCAGCAATTATGCAGGATAATAAGCTTTACTTCTTCTATCCAAGCATACCACATACAGTCAGCCATCCAGGTAAACCAAATGGGAAACATAACCAGATGAGCTAACTCTATTTTATTGGAAGGCTACATTAACAAAATCTTGAAAGTCTGAAACTATAAATCTTACATTTCTCTTTTATCACCTGATAAATGAGGGAGGTTTATTTCTGAGATTTTTTTTCTGCCTGTTATACAATTGCAGTCTACATCTCCTCTTATCCCCAGGTGGGCATCTCTCCTCCCTCACTACTCCCAAAGACATTCCCACATACCATTAGCCTACTCACCTTGGCCAATTTGCCATGGCCAACTCGCTGCAGCCAATTTGCTGTAGCCAACTCACCACAGTCAACTCACTGCAAGACAAATTGCCATTGCCAATTCACAGTGGGACAACTTGCCACGGGATAAGAGTTACACTAATATCAAAGAAATAGTCTAATACAGGGATGTCAAACTTGATTTCATTGAGGGCTGCATCAGGGTTGTGTTTGACCTCGGGGGGTGGAGGGGCATAGCCAGGGTGGGCATGCCCAGCTTGATGTCATTTGTGTTTGGGGTGCCTGTGGTAGCCCAAGCACTCTGCCAGAAAAATAATATTGCAGGTGATGAGTGACTATGGAAGTAACGTCATCTTAAATTTCTGGAACTGTGGTATGTATTTTTGGGATGATCAATATTTGAAGTGAGATGGATTGTAGGTTGAAAAACTAGAAAGATTGTTCTTGGTTAAAATATTCTGAGAAGAAATTTATGATTATTGTACTGAAAGGAATGCTGTCCAGTCATATCAGACTAATCTTAGTTTATGTTTTGATTGGATAACTTCCTTAGAAAATTGGATAAATCCTGTGGATATAATGCATCTTAATTCTTGCACAACATCACAGGAATATTGCAGTTGCAATGTGATTAGTAAGCTAATTAAGGATGGGGTGAATCCATAAGGTAGTCTGGAAACTGTCAAAGAATTCTCATCAATGGTTATTCATCAAACTATTCAGTGGGGTGCCATAATGTTCAGCCCAAGGACCACAACTTTCCAATATTTTTATTAATACCTTAGACAAAGTGGTTGAAGAAATGCTTATCCAATTTGCAGATGCCACAAATTGAGTGGAATAAATCATTCTTTCGTAAATATAAAATGTATAAGTTAAGAGTACTGAAAATAATACTTAAATTTAGCAGAGGCAAATGCAAATTTCATTCATGTAAAAGAAATTAAATGAACAGATGCTAGATCAGACATGTCAAACTCAAGGCACGTGGCCCATGATGTGTTTAGATCTGGCCCATGGGGCTGCCCTGGAGACAGTGAGGGACCGACCCCCCCCCCATTGCCTCGACCCACCCCAGCCCACAACCAAAGGAAAAACCTGAATGCAGTGGGCCAGAAGGCAGCCTAGCCATTGAACCCCTCCCATTACTTCTCCTAGGCTCCTGGGCCCAGACGCAGCCGCTGCTCCTCGCCATAGCTGGGGCTGGACTTGCAATTACGTCCGCCTGCTTCATCCTGCAAAGTGGGATTACCTGGATCCTCACCCGTTGCCAT
>JANHJO010000202.1:87835-103880 GCA_032468235.1 Pseudoxyrhopus heterurus
AGAGAGAGAGAGAGAGATGCAGCAGGGTACCCGATGGCACCTTTCACTGCTGGGGGGCTCTGCGTTCATTGGGAACATCTTTTGGCTGGTCTCTAATGATCCTCTGTGTCAGAGTCTGTCATTACACATGCATGTGCACACAGATACATGCATGCACACACATATATACATATGTGTAAAATTAATTGCTTATCAATATAAGGACAAAGAACAAAAAAGATTAGATTACTACTTTGCTGTTGGTAGAAGCAGAGGGCTAAAACAGTTGGGTCCTTCACACCTTTTCATTTGTTTCTGCATAATCTCGAAACCTGTTTAAAAAGAACGGGTGCCTGGCTTTCGACTGCCCACCCCCACTTCCCTCTTCTCCCTTTATTTCCTAATGCTTGCAGGTCCTCCAGGAAGACACAAGCACTTACAGTTGTTGAGTGATTAAATATTTATAATCAGGGCAATGAGTGAGGTGCTGAATAATAAATGCTAAGGTTCAGGCGGCCTTAGATAATTTCTGCAGATTTCTTCATCTGCCGTCTCTTTGCTTCTAAGGCAAGAAAGAAAGAGAGAGAGGGAGAGGGAGAGAGCACAAGAGAGATATCCTTTTAATTAACAAAAACTTTCTTGTCGTTTCTTTTCCTTTACAGCTCTGACAGTCAATAGTCCTTTATCACTGTTTTGTTTGCAAACTTTGACCTTGTCACATCATTAGAGCTGTCATTATCACTGCAGACAGGCATGCCTAACATGTACATCGGTGGCTGTTTTCTTTTCTTTTCTTTTTTAATGTTTTCCCTCTCAAGTTTTCCATAGGACAGGCCCATATTTCTTTTGCAAAACACAGGGATTTTTGGTAGGTATTATAAATTGTAATTTGAAGGGACTTCACTAATTAGAAGACTGTGAAAATGATGGTTTGTCCATTCCTACCCCCACAAAAAAACTTAACCAACTGAGCCTGTGCTCAGTTCCCCTCTGAAACATCTAAGCATCTCCCTCTCTTGTTTGCTGCAAAGCCTCAAAAGTCTTAACGGGGACAGCTACAGTAATCCAATGGGCTACCAACAAAGGTAGGTTATTTAGCAAAAGTGAAAACACTTATTCAAAAAAAAAAAACACCTCCTGAATTATTCATAATGCATTATAATGATCTCTCAAAAGGTATTGTATTTCTACTCATTCAGGGCCAAACTGTACATTGCTTTAGCCATGTTCTCTGTTAGGACCATTTCAGCATGCATGCATTTTAATCCTCCTATATGCCAGTTCCTGTGATGTTCAAAATGACTGAATGTGTACCTAATACTCCTGTAAGCCTTAATCCTGCACATCCTAACTGGAAATCGCAGGAGTCCCAAAACATCTTTAGAGATTATAACAGCTTTTGGTTCATAAATCAATGATTTTATTTGTTTGTTTGTTTGTTTGTTTAGTCATGTTTATGTAGTGTATACTGGAGGTGGTGGCTCTTTGAGACATGTATGCAATGAAATTTCATATTAATGTATGCTGATTAGTGTACATTCAGAGTGACAAATAAAGTTATTCTAAGCCTAAGATTAGATGTGCATCAGAATAGGTCTTAGGCTCATATCAAGATATTCAAATATAAGGAGGGATCTGATGGGACTAGGACATTTCCATGTGACAATTCTCTAGTGGTTATCAAACAGGAAAGCAGGTATATTGTTGTGTGGATCAGCACCTGACATTATTGTAATTCTCTTAAAATGTGACTTCACTTCCAAGGATCTATCCATTGGAGTACTACCAATGTTTGTGCATGTACATTTTCAGAAACATGCTCTAGGACTGAAATTATTTTTGACATTCTGTTCATTCTTGGGCAAGGATGGGATACCTGTGGCTCTTCAGCATCTGTCAGCCCTTAAAGAATGTCTGTTGATCAGGTATGATGGAGCATAGAAAACCTAATGGGAGTTTCGGGGATCATTGGAAGTATGGGAGAAAGGAATGGCATCAATCAACCATTTGACTGAGATGGTATAACATCTCCTGCCTTCAGCAAGGGACTGGAAGACTTCTGAGGTCCCTTCCAGCCCTATGATTAATCTCTCTACATCTTGAATGATAATACTAATAAATTAATATAATTGAGAATCATTAAAAGACCAAAAAGGTAGCTCTCAATTTATGATGGCAATTGGGAGTAGAATTTCCATCGCTATGCCGTGCAATCATAAATCACAATCATGCTGCTTTGTGTAAGCAATTCCTACTGTCCAAGTTGCCATTGTTAATCAAACCCCAAATGTTCTTAAGTGAGGCAACTTTCTGCTGATTTCTCGCAACCAACTCAGTGGGGAAGCCGGCAGGAAGTTGCAAGTTCCAGGTAGTTTGCAAACAGCTGGCAGGCAGGCAGGTATCTGCTGCCAGTGAGTGAGAGCATGATGGGGTAGAAAAGGGTGCAAGAGAGATATGGAAAGGCTCTGGAAGGGTGCATGATGGTGCAAGCGAGGCACAGAGGGGTTCGGGGAGAGAAACAGGAGGTTATACAGGAAGGATAGCAGGGGTTGGGGAGGGAATGCAAGAGAAACATGGGGAGGGGTTGTGGGACAAGGTTCAGGGAAGATGCATAACATAGAAAGAGTGTGATGGTTGCTTAGTGAGACTTTGGGAAAGTGCATGAGAGAACCGTGGTGAGACAAAGAGGGTGCATGGTAGAGGTTTAGGGACTATGCAGGGGAGGTGCATGAGGGAAGTACAGTGAGACTCAGGAAGGATATGCAAGGGAGGATGATATGCAAGAGGTGTGCAGAAAAACTCAGAGAGCATGCATAGGGGTGCACAAGTGCCAGGAGATGCATGGCAAAAATCAGGGAGAGTGCATAGAAATGTATGAATGGCCAGCATGGCACAAATGCAGATGGGCTGGGGGAGGATGCAAGGGTATGGGAGACTTACCCCTGCAACTTATGACCCTCCCTGCCGACTTCCCCATTGACTTCTGGGGAAGCCAGCAGGAAAGGTTGCAAATGGCAATCACGTCATCATGGGGTGCTGCAATTGTTGTAATTGCGAACCGGTTGCCAAGATCCCACATTTGATCTTGTGACTGGGTGAGGACTGGGTGAGCTGGAGTGCCGAGGACGGGTGGCAATCACCATTCATTCAGCACCATCATAACTTAGTCATTGAATGAATGATTTTAAATAGAGGACTACCCATAAAGGTAAAGTTTCTCAAAGACCAGGGATAGCAAATCTGCCTAGTTGAAGAATATGGTTTCTTTTTTGGTGCTGGAAGAGGGAACATGGTTAACAAAATGGACAGGAAAATAATTGTCAGATAATGCAATAGAATAGGGAGAGTTCATAACAAGACTAAATCCAATATTTTTTTTAAAAAAACAAAGGTTTAATTGATTCATGCACCTCCCTTAGAAATATTTTTTTAAAAAACAGGAGCATTGCAAATGCCTTAAGGAGTTATTACTCAATGTCCTATTTAATAACATGACCTGATTTTATAACTTGGCAGGCCGTATCATGCTTTCCATTTATTTACCATTTGTTTACCGAGATACCATTAGTTTATTCAGATAAACTGCATGCTGTAAAAATTAAGGCATTCTTGTCTACCATTCCATCTCACTAATAACTGGAGCAAAATCATTCATATTAACAGTCGAGTGTAACTGTAATTCTGCAGAGACTCTTTCGGTCATAATAATGTTTAAATTATATAGTTTATATTTTTCTTGTCCCAGGATCCCACTTGTCTTTGCTAAGCCCCTACCATTACTAGCAACAATGTATCTTTGCTTAGTGGTGAAAGGCTAGAATTTCTTCCTAATTTGGGTTTTGGTTTTGGTTTTGGTTTCCTACCAAGGGAGTAATAGTTTAACCACCAACTGCTAAATAGATTTATCATTAATTGCCAAGACTGTTGAAAAGTTGCAAATATTCCTTTCCCTGTAGGGCCACTACGAAGCATTAAATAGGGAATGCAGGAAGAGCAAATGAGGATACAGTAACAGAAGGAACCAGGTAAATATGAATTATGGTGCACTGGAAGATTAATGCATCCTGTAGCCCATCTTTAAAGTAATAACAGGTTTATGATTCTTTTTTATTATAATGGCAGAAGCAATTAGTAATTCTTGGATTTATAATCTTTCTATGTTAACTTGGCCAATAAGATAAGGAGTTTTTTTATTGTGCTATTCCCTCTATTTAAGCATCTTTTTCTTTTTGCAAAACATTGCTCTTGGTGTATTAAAATATAACACATATTACTGAAAGAGAATGAAGAAATGACTACAGAACTGGGGCTCGATTGAGGTCAGGCAATTGGCTCTATCATTCCAGCTATAAACATCTTAAGTATTTTCTTGAGTAGTGTAAACTTTTATTTTTGTCAAGCAAAGTGAAAAACAGAAAGATGTTTGTGATGGACTATATACTCTGATTCAGGCTACCTGATAAATGCCTTCCATTTCTTTTAGAAAAAGATCTTATTATATGCTACATTATGTTAATAAATGATATTCTGTGAACCAAAGTGTAACCCGTGAACCAAGGTGTTCATAGATAATATTCTGTGAACCAAGGTGCAAAATTCTTGGCAAGATTTGAAAAATGGTTTGCCATTGCCTCCTTTCTAGGTCTGAGAGACTTGACTGGTTTAAGGCTACCAGTTTTGTGCCTAAAATGGATTAGAACTCACAGTCTCCTGGTTTCTGGCCCAATGCCTTAACCACTATTCCACTGGCTCTCTAGGCTATAGTACCTTGATAGTTATAAATTGTGATGGAATGCAAAGATGATTTTTCAGTGTAATTTTAGAGGAACAAACTTACATATTAAGATAATGGGCAGGGAACATCTGAATAGTTGTAATATCTGAGCTGTGTTCATTCCAAACAAGTATGAGAACTGCCTCCTTTCTTTAGCATTGTCTTCAAAATTAACCTAGCGGAAGAATGAGCCGGCCACACCCTATAATCACCTGTCTCTGGAATTTGTCTTTATTTCTTCATCTGCCAACTGTCTTTCTCAGTCCTCCATCCCTGGCAGAGTAACTGTAGGTTATACAGTCCTACAGGTTTGGTGAGATTAAAATGACATAAAATGATTCTGCCTGCAGTTTATTTTAATATATATAAAGACATAATGATAATTGCACCTATGCAATATAAAGAATGACACTTGAAATATTGGCCCAAGTTATTATAATAGCATAAAAAGTGAGACAGATAACGTACAAATGGATATGATTCATGCATCATATTCATGATACCTTAACTATTACAGTATGTCTAAGTTTATATAAATACACTGAGATGTAAGCTGAATTTTATGAAGTTCAATTTTCCACTTAAACATTTTGAAGGATAAATACTTTGAAAAATTCATTAGATTTCTGTCAAAAGTTCTAAAGTATATTCACAAACATAATATATTGTTATTTGAGCATCATTTGGGACAGGGTTTTTTTCTTTCCACTATTATTCCAGCTATTAAACAATCCCATAGTGAAAATGGTGTGATGCTGTCACAAGGATATGCTGTAAGTCAACACTATTGATGTGCTTCAGTCACCAAGGATAACTTCACCCTAACTCTGAAAGGCAGAAAGGGATCACCAAGTACCCCATGGTGCTCCCTGTTTCTCCCTGCATCCCTGGCAGTTCCAACAGGATTCACTATACCTTTTGCATTGACCAGGTTCAAATCCCATTATGATAGGTAGAAAGACTCACAGTTTGCATTTAATGGCATACTCAGAATGCACGATGCATGCGCACTAGGTTTGAACCATTTAGTTTAGTTTACCTTACTGTCATTGCACCTCTTACAACAAAATTAAATGCCATCTTCAGTGTACATTATATATAAAAAAACACATATCCTTCACATTCTATACAATTGAATTGAAAACCCCTGTTATTGCATTAATATTGCACTATACAGTAGAATTCAATATATTACTGCTCTGGGATAGAAGCTGTTTTTCAGCCTATTTGTCCTAGTTTTTATTGTCCTGTACCATCTGCCAGATGGTAATAGTTCAAAAAAATGGTGCCCAGGATGAGATGGATCTCTAAGAATGTTATGAACTTTCTTAATTATTGATATTGATTATTATTATTACAATGATTAAACATGATCAACATTTAACAATGTTGATAATGTGCTAAATGTAAATTCACCAAGCAAGTTTCCCCAGGGTCATATTAGATCAGACTTGAGAAATTACAAATTGCATTCCAAATTAAGAAAATTAGTTAAGGAAGGCTAGCATAGACAAAGAGAACATTAGCCTAGTTTTCACATCAGACTGACATATTTCCTTAGGAGGTATGTGGTTCAATAGTAGTAACTGCAAGATTGTCCTAATGGACAATCACTTGAGCCAGCAGTCTGTTGCAGCTGCCAAAAAAGCCAACACAGTCCTAGGCTGAATTAACAAAGGGATAGAATCAAGATCATGTGAAGTGTTAGTACCACTTTATAATGCCTTGGTAAGACCATACTTGGAATATTGCACACGGTTGTGATCGCCATGATATAAAGAAGATTTTGAGACTCTCGAGTGCAGAGAAGAGCAACAAAGATGATGAAGGGACTGGAGGTTAAAACATACGAAGAATGGTTGTAGGAATTGGTTACATCTAGTTTAATGAAAATAAAGAATAGGGGTGACATGGTAGCAGTGTTCCAATATCTAAAGGGCTGCCATAAAAGAGAGGAGGTCAATCTATTCTCCAAAGCACCTGAAGGCAGAACAAGAAGCAATGGATGGAAACATATCAAGGAGAAGTGCAACCAAGAATGAACCTAGAACTAAGGAGAAATGTCCTGACAGTTAGAACAATTGATCGGTGGAATGACTTGTCTCCAGAAGTTGTGGGTACTCCAATATGGAGGTTTTTAAAAAGAGATTGGATGACCATTTGTCTGAAATGCTATAGGGTTTCCTACTTGAGCAGTGGATTGGACTAGAAGACCACCAAGGTCCCTTCCAATTCTGTTAATCTTTCTATTTGTAATAGTTTTATTATTATTAAAACCTTTACTTCATTTCCAAGGGCTTTCACAATCATGGAAGATACATTTTAAAAAGAGAATTCATACATTCTCTTAGACTGATGATAGGAAAATATTTTCACTAAATGAATTAAAAAAAAATTGCAAACCACTATAATTTATTTAAAACAATGCTTCCAGTTGAAGCCTCCACTTGTCTACAGAAATATTTCTCTTTGTGTATATACATATGCATATGTGTGTGCATGTCTAGGTGTGTGTGCTTTCAACAACTGTGCTGTAGTGAAAATATTTATATTGAATCTGTGTTCCTGCTCAGGTTCAAAATTTCAACTTGACATACTATTTGACAGAGCCAAGTAAAGTTACAAATAACTTTCTATATTAAAATAGTTTTCAAAAGAAGGTCACAAAGTTGGACCTGGATCTTTAGAAATCTGAGTGGGTCTGAGATTCTGCAATATCAATTATGTTTAAATATGTAGCCCTGTTTGATGCTAAGGCAAGGCATCCACTTGTTTTGAAGAGTGCAAGAGAATGGCATGTAGCAAGTAGCTCTGTACTGCTATAAGTACTCATTTGGAGTAAAATAATGAAAAGAAAATGGCTGCATATTATCCCTACAGAAAAATAAAAATCATAATGATCCTGGTGGGTTGATGGTTGGACTAGAACAGAGGTCCTCAAACTTGGCAACTTTAAGACATGTGGACTTCAACTCCCAGAATTTCTCAGCCAGCTATGCTAAGTCCACAAGCCTTAAAGTTGCCAAATTTGGAGACCTCTGGACTAGAAGGTGACCAAGGCCCCTTCCAACCTGTTCTTTGGTACCACATTCACACACATTTGCTGTAGTGTCATTGGCAATGCCAGAGTTAATTTTTAGTATCAGGATCCATGGCTCAATGTTCTTTGAAACCTGTGACACTTACCTTTGTCTGATTTCCACAATTCTCCAACGATAAGCTATAACCTAATTAAAAATATTACAAAATTACTGAGTGCACTGCATACTTCAAATAAAACTAGACCAAAAAAAAGATTCAGTATTTAAAGAATTCTGGAAAATGCAAATCAGTAAAATAAACATTTACTCCATTTTATCTTGATGAAAATGAAGTATTTGGACATTTATGCTATGGTTAAAGGTCACATGAGACATTTTTAACCAGAAGCTGCATGATCACTTATCAGGTATGCTGTAGCAGGGAATTGGGCTAGACAACTTCCAAGTTTCTCTTTTCTCAGTTTATCAGAGTGGTTAAGACACTGGGCTCAAAACCAGCCCTAGGAAGGAGGCAATGGGAAACAACTTCTGAAAATCTTGTCAAGAAAACTGCAGAGACTTATCCAGACAATCTCCAGGAGTCGAAAACTGACTTGAAGGCATTCCCATTGGAAAAAAAAAAAACCCTTAATCTTGATCTTTAACTCTTGATACTGTAGGAAACCGGGTGGGCCTTTTGACTGAGCACAGCCAGGTAAGTGCTTAAGCCTTGGCCACAGGGAGGCAACAGCTTTTCATCACTGAAGTTTTTTAGCAAGAATCAGCAGAGCAGTAAAGACAAAAATATTGCATTGCTATTTTTAAGTGGTGGGAAATACAGTGCAGTGTAATGCTTCCAATATCTTGAAATTTAAATGTAACTGTAAAGAACAAAATATAATCACCTCAAGAGCAGAGAAGCTGTGTGTCAGGGTAGAAGTCCGTGCAAAATTAAACGCAATGAGGTCTCCACCCACTAACTTTCGCACTGCTGCCAGGAATTGTAGTAATTAATTGAGTCTTGATATTTCAACAGCCTTTGATTATGGAATGGAGCTGAGTGGAACATTTCACACATAAAAGTGAGTGGCAAGCAAGTTGGGGGTGGGGAGGAGAGAAACATTTTGCATCTTTCTTAGTTCAGTGAAAAAAAGGAACAGAACATTTAAGGTGAAAGGATTAGAAGCTTTTCTGTTCTTTTTTATTTTACAGTTAGAGAATCTTTCAAAATGCTACACTATAATAATTGCAAAACTATAGGACAGCTGAGGGAACAGATGGTCAGATGACATACTGTCCTCAGAACAATGACCATATTATTGAGTTAACACATGAGAAAAGTAGGCCAAGATTCTGGTTGATCTTCTCACCAGTTTTTGAGACAAAAGGAATGGATGGAAACCAAAGGACTGTTCCTAAACATTTAGGAACTTCCTCTAATTGTGAATCCCATAGCATGATAAAGAAGTCAAGAAAGATTATCAGAAATAACTTTATATTAAAGAAAAATTGCTGTATTTCTACTGATCCTGAATCCTATTTCACAAATTGTGATCCTTTACTGTGCTCCTTATGCTTTCTGTTTGTATACTTTTCAGTCTCGTATCCGAAATGTTTATGGTGATACCAATTCCCCTCAAAATGTATATTTGGTTAAATAAGAAAGGATTTCAGGTCTATCTGTCTCTTGAAATATTTAAAGGAATGAAGACTTTTGTAAAGCTCATGCATTGGGTATGACATTCAGTGAAGAGGAAATTGTATTGGGTTCCAAAATATCATTTCAGAATGGTTCAAATCCATATATTGAGTGGATGTCAATCACTGCTATCCAATCTTTTTGAATAAAAATATACCAATAGAGGAGAAGAATTACTGTGAATTTTCAAATTGATTAGATACTATTATTGTTTGGATCTAAATAAAAACCCACTTGGACTTTTTAAAAATAAGGAAAATCAAATCCCAATCCTCTTTTTCTATTGTCATGAAATATGGAGGATTGGACTTACCTAAAGTCATGTTTGAGGATGTTACATCCATAGTAACTAAAAGGAAGTTCTGAGACAGATACATTCAAAAATATGTGTATTGGGTATTATATGGAAATATCAATCCACATAAAAAGGAGACTGAAATATTAAAAGAAAATAATCATGCTGATTTAATGAATCAAATTACTATTAAACCTTTTTAAACAATTAGGCTGCTTTTGCATACATGCCAAGTTTCAGCAAAAGAGAAAAGTATGTCAGAGTCCTTATATACATTAATAGTTTGACATTTCAGGAGGGAAAACATCAAAAGCCCCTATGGATTATAATTTAGGCACACTGTGTTTTCCAGAACCAAACCACTGAGGAAACATCATTTGAAGTAAATCACTTCCTTCTGATCCTTTATGAAAAGATAGTAGATCAGCTGCAATGATTTTCAAAAACCAGGTATTACTAATCCTAAAATCCTTTGGACCAGCACAATTACATATATGTTTACTCAGAATGGCTTGCTGAAAGGAATGGAGATGTGAATAGGTTATAAAAATGTTAATAACGTTCAAATGAAAGTGAAGAAACATCCTTCAGGTTGGGAAGAGACTACAAAGAGGGGTAACTCTCTGACCCAACTGTATTTTCCTTACACAGTTGTATCAATAAGATGGACCTAAGCAATAATATCTCCTGTCACATCTAGAGCAGCTTAAACAAATTAGATGGTAGGAACTAAGGAAAGGCTTGAGAGTTACAAGACACAATAATTGATTAATACCTTGAGGAACCAAAAAAGTAATGGGAATCAATGAGAAAAATCCCCTGAGAGAATGGCAGGGAACTCAGTGTCCTCCAAATATTTTCAACTATAATTCCTATGGTAACTTGGTATTGGTCATTATGAATCTTTCTATTCTGTGGGGTGGGACCTGGAGTGCATGGGGAATGATTAATCAATGCCTATAAGCAATAGCAATAGCACTTAGATTTGTATATACTGTTTCACAGTACTTTACAGCCCTCTCTAAGCAGTTTACAGAGTCAGCATATTGCCCCCAACAATCTGGGTTCCCATTTTACCAACCTCAGAAGGATGGATGGCTGAGTCAACCTTGAGCCTGGTGAGATTTGAACCGCTGGAAACAGGCAGTCAGAAGAAGTAGCCTGCAGTACTGCATTCTAACCACTGCGCCACCACAACTCTTCATATAAGCATCATATATGGAAAACTGTGGCTAAAGACACAGATACATGCACTGCACATTTATCTGGGTTCAGGAATACAGAATAGAGCTCTCCTAAATTTAGTATTTAGCACTTTAGCATAGCATTTTAGACTTGTATACTGCCCCATAGTGCTTTATAGCATTCTCTGGGCAGTTTTCACAATGTTGAAGCATTATTTACATATCGCTCCTAACAATATGAGTGCTCATTTTACTGACCTCAGAATGATGGAAGGCTGAATCAACCTTGAGTCCCGTCAGGATCAAACTCCATGCTATGGGCAGAGTTCACCTGCAGCTCTAGCAGAAGAACTCCATCCACATCTGCAGATTTATTATTCAGATTCTATGGGATAGAACTGTGTTATGTTGCATATCCACACCAAATGGAAGCTCATGTATCAAGCATGTCTCAAAGACTGGAAATGAAGATGATTAGGGAACTCTTAAAGTAGAAGGAAGGGTGTACCGTGCTAAGGTCACATTCAAACAAACTTGTTGCAAATTTAAAAAACAAAAGGAGAGTAAGATAACTGTAGGACCTTTTTCTAGATTACATTATTTATCTGTGATTTCTTTTTCTACATCTGAGATTTTATTATGGGCTACTGTAGGTTCCTTTCACAATTCCCCAAATGTTAGGTGTCTCTTTGTTAGCAGGGTAGCTTCGTTTGTTAGTTTTTATGCAGAAATTGTCTTATTTTCCAGAGTTGGATTATTTGGGGGCAGGAATCTAACTCTCTTTGCTTAAGTAAATATCTCTAACTTTAAGGGTGGTCTTATTATCCTGTGCCATTATGACAACACCTATCAGAGTATGTTTTCATGGGCATTAGGTTCGTCTATTTACAGGATATTTTTTACAAAAATCATTGGTGTTCTTCTTCTTCCCAACCAGAAACAATAGAAGGGTGTTAGAGTTTCACTGAAGCTAATGAGGTGAGATCTCTCTTAATCAAAGAGCTCAGGCTTAAATGGATTGCTGCAAGTTCTACTGAAATCCATTCACCTGCAATTTAATACGTTTGTGGGGGGAGCTCTGTTTTATTTTCTTAGCAGCAGCTTGTGGATGAAAGGAGGGAAATCCTGGGATTTGTGAAATATAGGAGGGGAAATGCAAAGAAAGAAGATGTTGAACATGGCACATGATAAAGCTACAGGAAGAACATCTTTTAAGAAGGATAAGCAGAACTCAACACATCAAGCTCCCTTTTTTTGCCAAAAGAGCAAACAAACAAAAAAACCCAGGGCATTTAAGGGCTGGAATAACATATCTATTTACCTCTGGCACCTTCGCAAAAACTGTTGCCTATTTCCTGGCTGAAATCCAGCTTGTATAAATCATGTTCTGCATTCATAAATGTTATCATGGTACTTAAAAGGGACATCAGGTATGCATCATAATCTATGCAGGCTTACTCAGAAGTAATCCCTACTGTGTTCAGAGCAGTTTTGTGCCCAAGATGGTATGGTATGCTATTATTTAAATGTCTTTTTTTTTTCTTACTTTCATTTAAGTTTAGAAAATAATGCTTTGTGTTTTACTTCTATTAATGTTCTTCAATAAGTTGACTTGATCTGACTCTATAAAGTTATTGTGATCTGAATACAGTTCTCATTTTTTTCCAAGTGCAGAAATACATAATGTTAAGGCAAAATATGTTAGGAAACGTGCATTTTATTCAAACAGTAATTCAAAATTAAATACACAATTTTGTGCAGCTTTTATAAAATGTTAAAGTTAGGAACACAGAAAGAACAGTTTTATACATGTAAAACTGACACAGATCCAAAATAGACTGAATTGATGTTATCTGTCTCAAGGTCAACAGATTTCTGCCACAATGGTACCCAGAAACTCCAGAGAGTTTGCTTTTGTCATTACAGAAAAGATATCCAGATTTTTCTTCCTGTACTACCACATAAAATAAGGGACGAGAGAACAATAGTCAACTGTGCATCATCTTTTGCCATTGTTTTGTAATATGGGAAGTGGCTCTGTAGCTAAAGTAAGCTCTGGACAATTTATAGGCTCCCTTTCCAGTTTCTTCTATATCCAATACAGAAAAAGAAATGTGTCGGAAATCAACTGAAGTCCACAGATAAAGTTATGGGCAGATAGCAAGCAATTACATAGACAGACGGATAGAAAGGCAAGCAGATGGATTGAAAACCAAAATAGCAATGTAGACAAATGGACCATCGAGTCAAGGATGCCAAAAACTGGTTTCACACCAAGAGGAAGAAAGAGCAATGGAGGCGGTACTGTTGCATCCTGTACAATTTCTGTACTGATTGATCATCTTTTATTGATGCTGTCTTCAGAATATGTCTAGGCAATACAAGCAAGAGAGAGATTATTGGTCTTTCATTGATGTCTATTCTTTTAAAGGATGCAGATTAAATTATTTATATGTTTTTGTGTTCTGGGGTTCTTTTTATTCAGTGAATAAATTCTAAAAAGAATACTTGTATATATATTTTCAAAATTTCTCACACCCTTAATAGTTGCCTTTATGCATAGAAAGGTGCAAACTCCTGGAACCAATTCAACAGTACTGTTTTTAAAACAAGTAGATGACATACCTAAATCATAATCCTGCTATGTTTTTTTCCTTCTGTAGACTGATATTTTCTTTTGAATTTGACTCCAGGGAGTGCAGTCTCAGATCTGTCATATCTTATACATTTTTCAGGTCTTGAAAAACATTGGAATGTACCAGCAGTTGACATATATTTAAGAAGAATATTACAATTTTCAAAATGCAAAAAGAATTGAAACTATCAGAGGCTATTATGTGAAAAGTAATTCCAAGAAAAGTTACCGACTGGAATCAGCAGATGATTGAAGTCTAGAGCCTGAAGTAGCACCATAACTAAAATAATGAGCTAGATATATCCCTGTCTCCAGGACCTTCCCAAGACCTATGGCTCCTGAGATGAAAGACAACCTGGCACTTCTCCTATTCCATGTACTGAAGCTGTTGGAGAAGCAGTTATTTCAACCTTTGCAATGAAAGACCATCTTCCACTATTCTTGAGAGCATCCATGTAGGGTACACATCTGTTCTTCAGCACCTCCCTGCCATCTAGCAGTTTATGCCAAAGGGAATCAAAAGAGACTATGGCAATATCTGCCTCTGTCTTGCTTCTGTAGGCAAACTCTGCTTTTCATAAACTCTGATCCTTCCATATAATATAGAGGTAATACTAATGGCCAATTTTACAAGATTGTTGTAAGAAACACCAAACAGTTCGATGCATAGCATGAGAATCTATTGCTACTGATAAACTACAAGCCCTAAAGAAACAATGCAACATATCCAGCGTTTCCTTCCCATATTCCCATTCATTGGCTGCAGCTTGCAATTCAATAATATCATATCACGTCAATTTTTTATTTAAAAAAAAAAAATTCTAGGTGATCTGTTGGGGAAGCATAGGTTACTGGCAGACATACATCCCTTATCAGGTAACGTATGAACATTTGGTTACATGGTTCAAAGAGTCATAGTTCCCCAACAGACCATATGGTTTATATGTAAAAGATCTGATTCAAATTCTGACGTCTCCAGGGGAAAAGTGATTGACAAAATAGAGAAGTTTCTGACAGTCTATACTGCAAAAGAACACACGCTGAAATGAAATGCCCAGTGAGAATGCTGTGTGTTTCCTCATTTGTTCCCAGCAATCTATAGTAATTTTCCATTCTGCTGCCTGAACCCTAACTTATACTGTTCCTTTTGGATTATTCAAACACACAAAATGAGGCCAACAGGTAATCTCTTCTTGCAAATCCCATCACAGGAAGCATTGTTATTTTCTTATATTATCAAAGGCTTTAGAACATAAATTGAGACTGAGAAGAGTATTGGCTATTTTAACATCTGCCAGAGTTAAAAAGAAAAAGAAAAACTCTATAAACATGACCTTGTTTATATCTTTCTTTTTCTTCTTTTTTTAAAGGAGTAAATCAAAGATACATTAGATTAGACCTTGAAAGGTAGAGTGTGGATTTTCCAAATTATTATTTTCATATACAGTATCATATTGCATTCTTAAAATTACAGAATCCCATTATCAGAAAATCTCATGGCAACTCCAAAGACAAGATTTAATTCTTTATTGTGGGCTGTCTTAATGCATCTCACCATTATGATAAATCTTTATAGGGTTTTTTTTTAATGCCTAAGACGTTTTGATCTTTGCCGTGTCTTTTACAGCAGTCCATCACTGAGTATGACACAGATATTTGCTTTTGATTCTGTGCCATATATTTTGTCAACTAGGAATCTTGGGAGACTTAGTTCAGCAATCTTTAAGTCTCTACTTCACAGAGGTTAATTAAATTAAATCAACAGAATGAAAAGGCAGTCCCACAAGTTCACAATAAAATAAGGACTATCCCCAAGGGAAGGAGAAGGACATTGTCGTAACATGCTAAGTCTTCCTTCCCTTAGATTTCTTTCTGCAAAATGTCCAGGCTAAACGTGCAGAAAATATTCCTAGCTACGGTTTGTGTTTTACTTTGAAAACCACTGGCAGAAATAAATCAGGCAAAGTGTAACATGAAATTAAAAGTGCCAGTATGTTGTTCGTTCCTTTCAATACTAAATTAATTCTCAGCATTCACATAGCTGATTTTTAATCAAAAGGAGCAAATTTACTTGTAGCTTCCAAGATTAGCACAAGATCAATTAGGAAGGCTAAAGCTTTTCCAAACTTGGTAACTTACAAGATAGAATATGATCCAGGTTTTTGTCTAGTTCACAAAATCTTCCAGTGATAATTTCATGATACACTGTTTAGGCAATCTATGCTGTTAGCCCAAATGTACCATGCCTAAGCTAAGTAGAGATTGTGTAACATCTTTTTATTCTGAACTGGTCTGAATAAAAAGTTCCAAAATATGGTTAATAGAAATTCCACCATACTTTCGGCACCTAGTAAAGGTTTATGGCATCACAACTTGCAGTCTCACTCACTCAATTTAAAGAATAAAGTGGAGATAGAAGAGACATTTCCCCTTCCTTCCTTCCCTCCCTCCCTCCCTCT
>JANHJO010000202.1:123567-136847 GCA_032468235.1 Pseudoxyrhopus heterurus
TGTTTACTGATGGCTGTTTAGCAGTTTCTTGATTGGGGTACTGCTCACTTGATTGTTGGTCTGAAGTTAACCTTGGTTAACTTCAGGCTTATGGGACCTGTGATACCAAGGTTAACTTTATACCAACAATCAAGTAAGCAATACTCAAATAAGAAACAGCCAAAGAGCCATCAGTAAATAGCCCAACCAAATAATCTCTATGACTCCCCCACCCACACAGACAGGCAAGACACCAAGATGTAAACTGACAGCAAACCGCACTCCTTACAAGCACTGATGGTGTTACCTAGTTAGGGTAATGAAACATCTGCAAAAAAACAAGCAAGTTCAGAGAGCACCAAGGACCTGTAATAATTATTGTTTAATTATTTAAGTATTCAGCTTTTGGCTGCTGCTTCTAAATGGCATGTCAAGATATAATAAGACATCCTGCATCTGCAATTGCAGATGCAGGATGTCTTATTATCCTGCAGCTGGATTTGGGGTATGGCATCAGCCAAGACCTGAGGTATAGGTGACATTGTGGCAATTGTCATCTGGGAGTCATTTATGGATTTCAAGTGCACTGATCACTAAATGCGAAACCCAGTTCACTAACTTGGGCGCTAGGGACCTGTTGGGGTTGTTTTGTCCTTACAACATAGCATTTTCCCTGCCTGAGCTCCTTGACTCTATCTCAAGGTTGGCAATGGAGTGTCTCAGACTTATGGTCTTTCTGGCTTCTCTGGGAGTAGAGTCTGTGGCAAGTCAGGAAATCATGGCCATCAGGATGGCCACAACCATACCCCAAGTCATCCAGAGCCTGACAGTAGTTACACATCAGATCTCATTTTCTACCAGAGCTATTTGAAAGTCCATCTGAAAATGAGAAAGCTTCTGGTGTCTCCATTGCCATGATCAGACCATGCCCTGATTACCATGGGATTCTCTGACATAACCATCTGCTGCAGATCCAATGGCTGGACCCATTAGATTAGTCCACCCCCAATGATTGATGGGCCCAGATGGGTTTCAGAGGCAGTTGGGAGTTGTTCCTGCTGGTTTGCTGCATGGTCCACCTGAAGCCTTATTCACAGTTTAGAATAAGAGGGCAGCTAAAGATTTGGATTGGATCACACCCATGTGACCTCTTCCCTTTCATGAATCCCATCATTCCCCATGGTTCATGGGGGACTTGAGGGAGGTGAAAGAAGAGAACAGGCATCTAGAGCATCACTGATATTCTATAAGGGATGTACCCAGCTGCATATGGTTTAGAACTGTTATTAAGCCATACCTTGTGGTGGTAATGTCAAAGTGTCAATATTTCTCTGCCCTTAGTGTCTATGGATAGCAGTCATGCAACTCTGTTTTGGGTAACATGTGCCTTCTTAGAGAGGACTCAGAGACCCCCCCCCTCTTTTGGGGGCATACAAAAGAATTAGTTCAATATCTCTCAGAAAAAGTTGCTTGACTTCTCTTTCAGATGCTGACCAGAGGAGGTCCAGAGGAGATGCCTGGGGAGGAGTCTTGGAATGGTTTGAACCTGTTGAGCCACTGGAATTGGACAGGGAAGGTGGTTGAGAAGGTGGTTGCCCAACAGTTTCAGAGAATCTTGGCTAAAGTGGGATATTGTATTCAGTCAATTTTCAGAATTCCCATATAATTTTAAAAATAGTGTATGAAAAGATGTCTATGTCCACCTTTTCCCCTTTTCCAAACAATATACAAGCATCTATCATCTATCTATCTATCTATCTATCTATCTATCTATCTATCTATCTATCTATCTATCTATCTATCTATCTATCTATCTACACACAACACACCCACACCCATGTCTGTATTCGTCAGATATAATGTTCCTGGGACACCACAGCATCATGATTTAAAATAATTCCCAGAGGCTTTTAGGAGAGTTGGCAGGAGAGATTGGTCAGTCATTCTGCAACTTTGGTCAATTGTCCTGTATATGTTGCTATTCTTAACTCTGGCTGTTACCATTTAAACCTGAGTATCACATGAAAAGATAAGAATTAAAGAGCTGACGACATTCTAAACAATGCCGCCCCTCCTCAAACCTCCCTTTTTAAAACTCCTTCATATGGTCTGATGAAATTGTGCACTTATTTAAGCTTAAAATAGTTTAGCTAATCCGCAACTTCCAGTAGCATTTGGTGGTTATAAAGTACCCCTAGCAGTGAAGGTGTTAATCAGCCTCTACTGTCTCATCTGCATCTAAGAAACCCTGCAATTAAAATTAGTACTTTTATGCATGGTCCCCAGCTTGCTGCTATTCAAAAGCTCCTATCAGCATATACTGGGAATGCAGAAGTCCTTTTGAAAGTAAATAATGGGAAAAAATTAGAGGGATTTTTGAAGATTGTTGAGCTTTCCTTTAGGACCAGTTCAGGAGCCCTCTCCTTCTGTCAAAGTACAAATTACCCCCATATGGTGATGTCCGTTCTCGCAACTATAATTTATTCATTATGCAAAGTGCTAAATGCCAAATGGTAGAAGCACAGCACCAGAACAATAAAGACTTGGGTAGCTAATAAGTATCCAATCACTGAAAGCTTAATGTACTATAATGTGCAGAAGCCATTCAAAGGTATAGATAATACGATATATGTGCTTTTAGGTACATAGATAAACTCACAGTAAAATATCTAGTTTATCTTTTAGTTGATCCTGAATGCTTCCTCTCTGTGTATATCATATTCACACGCACACTCATTATCAGTTTTTATTTATTATTCATGCATAATGAAAGAATTGTTTAAAATAAATGAATAAACAAATAAACAGGTCAGCGATGCTTGCCCATATTACATGGATATAAAAACCTTATTTCTCCTGCTTCCTGCCTTCAGAAGAATTTGCACTTTAGATAATTTTTATTAGTAACTTTACTTAAAATCTTTGGAAAAATTCATTCTCTATATTTGGATCATCCCCCCCCCCCTTATTCATTTCATGCACAACCTAGGAACAAAAATGCAAGATTGCATTCCTTAGTTCAAAATTCAAAAGGATTACAATTCAATTGAGATCACAATCTTTCCACAACATCTTTGAAATCCTTAGAATCCCTCAAGATCGGGTGGCTGAAATACAGTAGAAAAGGAACAATTTGAAGTAGTAGGGTTTTTAAAAAAAGAAAAAGAAAAAGAAAAATTCATTTTTATGGAGCTTCATGCACTTATTTGATAATCCTTTCCCTGAAGAATCAAATAATTCAGTTCTGCCCCCCTGCTGAAAACTCAAGCCATTGGAGACTAAAACAATATCCCCCTATCATATACATATATTAAAAAAATAAAGTTATGAATAATTAGCCTCAAATATGTCCTCTTTCTTCAATTTTTAAAAGGTAGCACAGCCTTTTCCCTACTTTGCCATTTCTGTAATTTGTTTTAAGCTATCATTGTGATTATTTTTGCAGTTATCCGAGTTTCATATATCTTTCTCATTAAATTTTAAAAATGTAATTGATGGGCTCACTATTTTTTCTTGTATTACTCTATATTTACTATGAAAAATACCTTAATATTTAAACTGTAGAAAAGGTAATTTCCAAAATAGCTATGATCTTGCACATTGTCATTGCAGGTTATGGTTGTTGTTGTTGTTGTTGTTGTTATTATTATTATTATTTACATTTCATTTGATTTATCCTGTTTGATCTAAGGACATTCTTAAAGACAATTGGATTACTGGGTGCTTATTTGCACATATGTAGCAAAGCATTGTATATTATAACTTGGTAAATGGTCAGCTATGTTAATCTAATATCCCACTTTATATTAAAGCTGCAATCAAATGCAGATTTAGTCAGGAAATTTTTTTACTGTGGATAATGGGATTTATTTCTGAGCACATGAATTTGCTCTAGGCAAGTAGCAACAAAAGGACTTTCTCATGGTCTCCTGTAAGCAAACATTTTTTGAAGATCTGCATAAAACTGAGTAAGCATATATACCTATATAACAAATCCTTTGCCATTCTAGCAGTGAAAATTATTCTCCATTGTTCTACTGTACATGTGGAAATAATGCCTAAGAAAATAACCAGGGCTAACTATGAAACAGACATAGTATTCAATAGCTCATGTTGTCCTCTGTTCCTTTAAAAAAAATAGATGCCCATAGTTTAAATGATATATATTTCACTTTCTTCCCTGTATTGTTTTTTTTTTAAAGAACAGCTTGTTTCTCTGTTTTGTTCTTTCAATCCTCTTAATCCACTTTATATTGGCTTGTATTGCCTTCCCTGACAGAAAAGGTGCCAGCAAGATGGTTCATTCTTGTCACAGCCAACCACACACATTGGCAATCCTCACAGAACTTGCCAAGTCTAACTCCACCTCCTTTTCTTCCTGTAGTTTTCCTTTCCACAGGAGCTAACATTAAGTGTCTTGCATATTCCCTGCTATATCTGTTCCCTGGCAGTAGGCATCCATGTCGCCTTTGCTACCTCCAGATTTCTTAACAAGGAATTATCTCTTTCAGAGTTCTCTACATTAAAAAACTTGATCAGTTTGCACCATAATGTGAAGGTACCCAATTTATATTCTCCAAACCTATTTCTAAGCTTGTATATGTACTTTTCTAGATTGCTTAATGCAAGTCACAGTTTAGAGAAAAATGAAGAGCTTTATTAACAGATACTAAAATTATAGGAGGGGGGAAGAAGTATGTACAAAAGACCCATCATCAAACAGGATACACAAAATTACACCTGACAATATTCACACCACAATGTATTTACTAAGGAAAATGAACATACACGTGTATATCCCAAAGGTGCTTTTTCAAGAGGCAACTGGCCCTTCTGGTTTTTCTTTGAAGACATTTCGCTTCTCATTCAGGAAGCTTCTTCAGCTTTGTACAAGTGTATACATAAGAAGAAACATACATATTTTTGTGCAGTCTTTTGGAAAAGGTGATAAACTGATGAGAAAGTGACTGTTATTGAAAGTAACAGATTTGGTTATCCTTATTCAGAATACAAACGTTTGTTTCAATGAGACTCATTTGCTTATAACCCAACTGCCTTGATGTTACTTCTTGATTACCTATTGTATTAAAAAGTACAATAGTTTGTTTGCATGTCTATGGAGAGAAGGGGTAAAAGGGCATCAGTAGGGCAAGGATTGGATTTGTTGTATGTTTAAGCTATTTTAATTTTTTCTAAAAAGCACCTGCCATGTAGATTTTTAGGGAAAGGCTATTTCATGAACAGCTTGATCCTCTAGCATACATTGATAACTCAATGTGCTAACATCTTGAAAGCACTGATGCACATATGCATACCTAACACACACACACACACACATATGATCATGCATACACAGAGTGTATCAAGCCTAACTTTTTTTTTCAAAGAAAATGTTACTGTACCTAGGGATGTTCAAATATCATGCATCAAATGTGTAAGGAATCTTTAGAAGAAAATGATAATGGAATCCAATCAGAACATTTAATGTAGATAATAAATTACCTATATGGCTTGACATTTCTCATAGCCTGTATGCCATTTCTTGACCTTAATGAAAATGACATGTGATCACAAGAATAGCCATTTGTCACCCCAGCTAAATATTCAGGAATATTATACATTTATTTTTTTATTTGCTAATTTTAGACATATTAAGGATAGGTGGAGACATATTAAGTCTAAGGCTATCACATGGATTTGGGATTTAGGAAAATTCTGAAAATACTCCTCATCCTGGAAAGAAAACAAAAGAATGCAAAATTCTTCAAGGGTAACAGAATTTGATAACCTGTTTTTAACATCTCTTAAGATGATGACATGGAAAAAAAGTTCATGTGATTTCAGTCTTCAGAACAAATAATCTTCAGGAGCTGCTTGATTTTACTTGCACAGTTAACTTCTCTACAAAGGAAGATTATATTTTGGTCCAGAGTTACAGGGTAGAAGGGATGTGGTGGCATTGTGGTTAGAATGAAGTGTTGCTGGCTAATTAGCTTACTGCCAGGAGTTCGATCCCGACTGGCTCAGGGTTGACTCAGCCTTCCATTATCCTGAGGTCAGTAAAATGAGGCTCTAGATTGTTGGGGGCAATATGCTGACTGTAAACCACTTAGAGAGGGCTATAAAGTACTGTGAAGTGACATATAAGTCTAAGTGCTATTGTTATAGCTAGATGAGTGTCTTTTTTTAGTCCCACAAACTGTTGTTTCCCTGCACACAACAGAACGCGACGGAGCTGGAAATCAGGTTAGAAATCAGGTTAGCAAAGAAATACTTGGGGAAAGCGAGGGCATCTGGATGGTGGTGGATGGGGCAAGCTCCAAGGCATTGCACTGCAATGGAGAAATGGAAAATAGAGCATCTGGTGTGAGGGAAGGAGGAGGAGCAGGGAGAAGAAACAGGGGCCTCCTTCCCTCACACCGTCCGCTCCATTTTTCATTTCTCCATTGCAACGCAGTGCCCAGGATCCAGGCAGAGAACCAGTTGTTAAATTATTTGAATCCCACTACTGGATACATCCTACAACGGTTTATGATTTCGGAGGGAAAATCCAATCATTAGAAAAGTTCCTGATCAATATCTTAAGGAAAAATCTTATTATTAAGAATCAGTCAAGGATATTTGACCCTGGGTGGACCATTGATAATGATTGGGATAATTTATGATAAACCAGAAGCCTTTGCGGACTTTCTGTGAATGAAATACAAGAAATAGATTGTCAGCAGAGGGTTTTGAAGTTTAATTTAAAGCTGTTGATTTTATCTGTTAACTATGTTTTCATATAGTAGATAGATAGATATATAGATGTCAGGCTAAATGGGTTGGGTAAACAGTGTTGTAGAAATTTATAAATTATGTGCCTGCTTGGCAAGGGAGGAAAAGTTATTATCTTTGAAATACATGTATCAGTATTGAGCTAGGGGGAACAATTGTATGTATATGTCTGGTTTTTTTTTTCTTTTTATGCACTTTTTGGGGTGTAATTTTGTTTAGCTTTGTTTTGTTTTCCTTTCTTTTTTTCCTTTTTTTGGAGTTTATATTTTAATGTTTTGAATAAAATGAAAAATTGATTAAAACTTTTGGGGGGCTTTCCTGGTAAAGACACAATACTAATAGTAGAATCTGGCCAGATTTTTTTCAAGAGAAAATTAAACCGCTGTAAAACAGTTGTTATATTGATAATGACATCCAGCAGATGCAATCCTGTTAGAGAAAAATAGTTCTTTTCTACCATTTGCATCCCATAAGTATGGACTCATGTTCAGTATAATTCGTTGTAAGATTTTGACAACTCATAAGCTTTTTAATTGCTACCACTTTTTAGGTTTCGGAGGAGTAAAATAACCTTAAAAATGATTATACCTTAAACTGCAGGTATCTGTAGAGCACAGTGGATCTAATCCCTACCTGTGTGTCTTGTTAAAATGACTCCTAATAATCCGTAGTCTTTATTCTCCATCCTTGATTTGCTTTGTTTTGCAAAATAATATGTAATTGGTAGCATGTTGTTTAATTTTTCTCAAGGAGGTATGAAAATACTAGCTAATGTTCAGCTCTTCAAGACTCGAAATATTATGGGTCATAGCCTAATGTTACTCATAGGTCATTGCTCCATCATATCTGCTTAATGTCACTGTAGGCTTTAGGACATAAGAGCCTGTAAGTAATCACCAAAGTCTAATTTAAAGATGAGGGGAAGTGTAATTGAAGAATGCACAGCCCTTGACAGGTTCCTTTCAACTGGATTCAGTATAACTATGAAGAGAATTGCTTTAGCCAGGCAAAGAACCAAAATAATCCTCCTGGCTATATTACCTATCATATCTTGATGGAGGTGACCAAAGTCCAAAGGGTATATGTGCATAGGAGATTTGGGGATATGATTATTTGTAGTTGGGCAATAAAAACCTGGAATGTTTTACACCGTTCTATTGGTTTGTAATATCTGACATACTTATTGTGATTGGTATGTACCGTATCTTCTTGATCCAACCTTATCTGCTTTATTTTTTTCTATTGTACTTTGCCCTGGCAGATGCCAGTGTTTTTCTTTATGGATTTTAGGTAACTACAAAAAAAAAAAGTACAATAAAACTTCGGTCTAACAGACTCTATTTATTATATGTTGAATTCAGTGAACCAAATATGCATTCAGACTTCATCTCCCAATAATAGGCAAAATCTGTTGAAGCAGCTCAGGCAATGGTCACTTTTCAAGTGTCTTCAAAAGGGATTTCAAGTGGCCAGAGCTCCAGCTCTTTCCCTGCTCTATACCAGGGAACAAATATAGCAAATATATGAGATTGCACTCATGCTTCTGCTGCCAGAGCATGAACAAGAGCACAGCTGTGACTGACCAAGAATACCTGCTTTCTAACACAGGATCTCAGTAGGAGAGAGATCCTCAAATCCTAACCCTAACCCAAATCCTGCACTGCCACCTGCTTTCTTCCTCTTAAGCCTGGTGAAATAGACACAGCCCTAATTGATGGTCTCCTGGCATCTCATTGTTGGGCATGTGTTTCGTCAAACTACTTTCTAGAGATGATTTTGTCTCTCTTTACCAGGTTCTGCCAAGACCCTCCAGTCCCATGGTGGCACAGTGGTTGGAATGCAGTATTGCAGGCTAATTCAGCTTACTGCCAGGAGTTCGATCCTCACTGGCTCAAAGTTGACTCCGTCTTCCATCCTTCCGAGGTCAATAAAATGAGGACCCAGATTGTTGAGAGCAATATGCTGACTCTGTAAACCACTTAAAGACAGCTATAAAGCACTGTGAAGTGGTATATAAGTCTAAATGCCATTATTGCTATTGCTACTTTCTTTTCTTTTGCCTTCTGATCTCCTCCCTTTGTTTCCTTGCCTTTTTCTAGCCAGAAAGAAAAAATAATAATAATAACCCACTCTGTATTTTTTCTAAAATCCTATGATGTCAATGCTCAGATTAGCAAAAGGGACACTAAGAGTGATGAAAAACACCAGCATTGTTCATGTTTTCTATTTACTGGCTAGGTCTTCCCAAGACAGTTCATCTTTAGTGACATATCAGATGTATCCTATATAATTTGTAACTGATATTGTAAAGAAAGTCAGTGAGGTATAAGATGCAGCAGAGATACCACAAAAGTAGAGTTCAACTTTCAGTGAACAATATGTGGACCCAACAAAGCATCCCACATGCAATCTGCCATTGCTGAACATTTCTCAGAAATCCCCGGTCAACTATAGAAAGTTATTGTGGGGGCTGCTCTTCCTCCCCATCTCCCAGGTTTCCTTTGTCCTTTTTCTCAACTAATAAGGTGCTGCTAGGAGATCACAGCATTGTTTGCAAACACTTAAATGTTTGTTTTTCCCTATAAAAGAGGTAATAATGTTATGTTCCAATAATATTAAGTTGCAATGTTATTTGCAAGATTGCAAAGCTTTTAATTTTCTGATTATTTCCACAGTGGGAGTTTCAGTTCAATTCCGATGAAGACACTTCTATCTATTTTGGTTATTTTTTTTTATTACAGCTAGAAACAACAATAATTGCCTTTAGCATATGACTGAGGAGACAATTGCTATCCCTAAAGACTCAAATCACCAGCATGCATTTTTATGGTTTTTTTATAAATTAATTGAAGGGTTCCATAAATATTCTATATCTACAAAAATTGTTCTGATTGTGTGCATTTGGAAAAAAATCATAGCATACAATAGTTTCAAACAAAACATGATCTATATATCTCACTGAAAGCCTATCAGAATGAATTTAGGATAGATCAGCAATGATGGTAACTATTAAGAGAGACTGTGAGAGATACTTGGAAAGACTTATTAAAGGAAAAGGTACATTATTTTGCACCTCTCTGTATTAATACAGATTTCCACCAAATTGGAATAGCTGAAATTTACTTAATTATAAATGAAAATAATAATATACCTTCAGAAAATGTAAGAATAAGATAATGCCACTAACATAATTCAACAACTAGAATTATATTGTTAAGAGGATGATCCAGTCACCTGTAAAAAGCAGATTGTATGTACGACAGGTACAATTTTGTAGACAGTTTGTAATCTAGATCTGTATTAAACTCTTCCAGCAAAGAAGAGCCATCAATGAAAGTCAAATTGCATGCTGTAATGGAATGTGAGAAAAACTTCAGGAATCCCTGTGAGATAGTGAGGAAGATGAAGGCTAGTACATCTAAAGATAGTAAAATTATGAAATGAGGTTTTAAATAGTAATTTATGTTACTTCCATTTTATTTCAAAATGAAGTAAATCACCTTGCCTCCCAATGAATGCGGGTAGTTGACTTAAGATTCTGCCCTGGTACCACTACTCCATATAAAATGCTGAAAAGAGAATCTGTAAACTACAGTTACACATCATTCAGAAGCTAAGTAGGAAACAGAAAAAGCATAATATATTGTCTCCAACAACTAATACCTAAAAAAGCAGGGATTAATCAACAGCAATCAAGCAAAAAATGATACCCTGATCAAGAAACTATCAAGGAGAAAACCCCACACTTATTAGCATTGATGATATTACCTAATTGGGTAATGAAATGGCCAGAAGCAAAAAACGAAGCTCAAAGATACCAAGGATTTGAAAGTTAACAGTTCTACCCGGGCAGGTTTATCTTTTTCTATATGACAAAGAAATCACGCCTACAAATGATATATGAAAGTATTCACATGAATTAAAAGTGTTTGCAAATTGAACAGACAGAATGCAGAAGATACTCTACACCTGGGAAGTTATTTCAGCATAGTCAAAACAATTTTTCCCCTTTGTTTTTGGCAATATTCTGCAAGATAGTCTGTACATTCAGACTACCTTGCAACATAGGAAGGATTACAAGACCAGTGGAACAAGTCTTCAACCTCACAGTAATTAAAAGACAACATTAATTTTGTTAAGAGCATCCAGTTAATACTGGGGAAATATAATATTTTTTTATTGGTTGATCTTCCCCCCAAAGCAAGAAAGAGACAGACTTCACTGTAATTCTTCCTAATTACTTTAATGCCTTTCGTTTTATTTTAGTGCTTTCAGTTTATAGAAACAGCCTCAGTTTGTTCCCAGTTTAATAGCGATAAACTCCCACTCCCCCACCCTTCCTGGAAAATCTTGACTATAGGGTGATAAATGCCAGAAATAATTAGACAAAATGTGTGTGAAAAAAATAAAATAAAATTGAAACCATGCATCTTTTTTATAATGGAATCAGTTTGTCTGATTATCTCTTAAAATGCACATCTCCAGCTGCTCAGGAGGGTCATTATTGCTTATGAAGATCAAACTCTTATGTTTTCTGCTTCATACAGACTGGACAGCAATATTGTCTTTACAATCATTGCAATATTTTCTGCCTTTATAAATATATGTCAACATTTCTTTGGTACGTTGAATTTAAAGCACAGAACATATTTGAACATGTATAGAAAGAGAATAAAATGTAGTTGTATTAAAAATTGGGAACAACCATTATGGAAAAATCACCTTTCCCACAAATCACATTATTTATGCAGTTCTTGTATAGCAATGGTAAAAGATTATTTTTCATGATAGGAGAATAAACAGACACAGTGCTTGTAAATGTTACAGCTGGAGGGATGTTATGGCCTACCTGCTTCCTAAATACTGTTATCTAGAAAGAAAGTTCATATTTCTATTGCTTAAAAAATTTAATTCTGTATTTAGAATATCTCAATGTCAAAAGTTAAGAGGTTATTAAAACTCTGCTAGTGACAGACCAACCACAGCAGGCAGAACAAAGGCACGGAGAAAAAAAATCACCTTTCTCCCTGTCTTCTTTAGATGGTCTTAAAAACAAAACAAAACAAAATCTATTGTAATCCATGAAATAGTACAGGAATAATTTGGATATTTCCTCTAAATAGAGAGGACTTGGACAAAGTGAATTTACAATTCTTCTCACCAAGTTTCTTGCTCAATCCTCACTATGGCTCAGCTTCACTCTTTCTAGTACTAGATGTAGGTGCTTTTTTTGAGGAAAACGAACAGCTTTGGAGAGGAGTTTCTAATGGATTAGCAACCTGCAACCTGCAATCCACAACTTCATAAAGTCACCCAGCATCTCCTTTTCAGGTTCTACAACCTCCAAGAGTAAGTCAAGCTGAAATCTTTGGATATATATTTTTGGCCTTAAACAACATTATCACTTCAAAACACCAAACATCTCCCAAAATTGTCTTGAAATCATCTGCCATGCCTCTCTAAAGTTCCATGTAGGACACAAAATAAAGTGAGTCCCTCCCAACCCAGAAAACATTTCCTACCTTTCTATAGATAGTTGTCCTGTTCACACTTAGCATTTAGTTGTTTCTGTCTTATGGTGGCTTGACTTTAAACCACTTTAAGAAAATCCTGTCCAGACTCTGACAACAACTTGCAAGATATTCAATCTAGATTGTGAACTACTGTATATCATTGGATAATTTCCATAGGCCTTCCCACCTTTCTCTTTGAAGAAAGCATGGCTTTCATTCTTGCAGGCAATTCCTCCTGGCCATATATAAGTCTCTGTGTGTGTGTGTGTTTGTCTACACACACACATATAAGCATCTTACTGCAAACATATAGCAATAGCCTTATATACCATACAGCTTTATAGCACTTGCTAGGTGGTTTACAATGTCAGCATATTGCCTCCAACAATCTGGGCCCTCATTTTACTGACCTTGGAAGGATGGAAGGCTAAGTCCACCTTGAGCCCATCAGACTCAAACTCCAGATTATGGGCAGAGTTTTTCTTTTCAACTCTATCTAGAGACATGAAAAAATGTCTCTAGACAGAGACATGGTAGAGTAATATGGGGACCTCTAGGCTCAAGTTCTAGCTTTTCTGAGCTGATCCAGAACTAATGTGAAATCAAAATCAATAAGAATGGAATGGAGTGATTGGAATCCAAAACACTGGCACTTCTGACTGAAATGTTTTCTTGGTATATTTCCTTTTCTGAATAATGTCAAACTCCATTTTGCCAAGTATCCTTGATCATTGTTTTTGAGGACAGTCACATCCCAGATACACATTGTTCCATGTTCAGTGTCTTCACTTTCATTGTATTGCTCTCAGCATTCTTTTTTTATGTCACTGAACTTTTCCTAATTGTCTTCCCCATAGGATTTTTCGTATTCAATCTTAAACTACATTGTCACTTGAACGAATGGTATATTTGCCATCTGAAGAATCTGAGTTTTCTATTTTTTTTAATAATTTTTTTATTGTTTTTCCTTTACATTCACTTCTTATACATGAACAGAGCAGTTTGGGTAACCGA
>JANHJO010000202.1:185297-198610 GCA_032468235.1 Pseudoxyrhopus heterurus
TCTCTCTCTCCCTCTCCCTCTCCCTCTCCCTCTCCCTCTCCCTCTCTCTCTGTCTGAATACATTTTAAACACAGTCTATGTTTCTGAGTTATTGTTTGCCTCTTCCCACTCTGTTCTCTGCAAAAATAACTTCTGAATTTGCAACAAAACCGCTGGACTTTTGGCTTGAAGTCCTTCCTCCTATTTACATGCAACAGACATAAAAAAGGGACAGGGCTTTGGTCACACAGTTCTTAACATGACTCTTTTGATCTTCCTGAACACCTCTGCTACCAATTTTCAAGTTACAAAGAATACAGACTACACTACTGTATGATTGTCTCCTTAGGTATAACATTATAAAGTATATCTGTAGAATTAATTAAAGACCCATACTGATGTTTCCACAATAACACAAAGATTCGGCCTCATATTCCCATTGATATCCTCTTGGTAAATGCTAATTAGGAGCATGCATGAAGTAAGGAAATTCATAGTTTTTTTCCTAGTGCTAAAGGAAAATACTATTTAAGATTAGTCCAGAAATTCTAATTTTCAACTGCCAGAAACAGAGCCAGAAAAAGGTAGGGCATCATGGACCCTGATCTGAATGTACTGTTTATAGGTGGCAAAGATTTATACTTGCAGACTTTAAAAAGCATTGCTTTATAATCAGGACTAACCTTGCAATGCCCAACCATATGGCTCACAGCAGGATACAGAATCCAATATAGAGATGGAGGCTTTGTGTGTTGTTTTTAAAAATGGATGGAAGAATTTCGTTTCTGAGAAAGTTGAGAAGTATTTTATTCATAATATTGAATGTTCTTTTTTTCCCTACACAGGAAATCGTATGCATATGTGGTTGCTAACATGACACACATACAAAATATGCAGTATTGTGCTCACATGAAATCAATGCATATGTACATTTGATAACATATGCTGTCATATTGCTGTTTTCAATCCCTCTGCTAAGAACCAAAGTAAAGTATACTTTCAATAGACATTATTCATCTTTCTCAAAAGTAAATACTCTATATTGGGCACAAAGCTTTTAACTATTTCTTTTTCCCATCCAGATGGATGCCACCACATCAGCAATGATGTAGATATGCAGCCATCAACAACCCTGTGGTCACATGATTGATCTTGGGTGCATGGCAACTGGCCTACATTTATGGCCATTTGCCGCATCCCATAGTCACATGGTCACAATTCATGACCTTTTTTTTTTTTGCCAGAAACCAACATCTACTTCGGCTTTCTGGCAAAAAAAGTCCCATTGGGTACACTGGGTTTGCTTAATGACCATGGTATTCACTTAATGGCCATGGCTTCGTTAAGTGACTGTGGTATATGTTTAACAACCACCACAAAAAAAGTTGTAAAATTGGGCATTGTCACAAGAGTCTTCTCCGGCACCGGTTCAGCGAACCCTTTAAATTATCGATACTGGTTCACACAAACCGGGACAAACCGGTAGGATACCACCACTGCTATCAGGTCAGTATATAGTTGTGATACTTTATTCATAAGAAGACACAGATGATGTATTTTTGAAAATTTGAAAATTTCTCTTCTTTGATTATGTTTCAAACAGGGTGAAATTTAAAATGTGTACCACATTTTAAATTTCACCCTGTTATTGCTTACTGTCATGTAAATACTTCTAATTTACCCCAATCCCAGAGATCTCTGTACAGCATACAGCATCAAATAAAAAAAGCCTAACATAATAAATAGCTAAATCAGAACCATCAAAGATTTAAAAAAATAACCACAGAAAGCAAAGATAAGATTCTAAAACAAATCCAACATTGTCAGCTACAATTATTCAGATGGAACAGAAAGCATGTTGAAACCAAACTGTTTTAACTGCTTATGGCACTGCAGCAATATGGGGAATTAGACATATTTCATATTTACAGAATATTCTATAAGGTGGGGGTTGTTAAGGAAAAGGTTACCATCTCATCATGTGCTGATAAGAGGAGGCAATTTTTGGTACACATTTTGTTTTTGATAACCATATCAAACCAGACCATATGGATAGATTTGATTCCTGCAAGGTATTATGTTTCTTTTGAGTTACTGGCACAATGATTTTGCCACTGGTAGTAATATATAGGCACAAAACTATTAGTTATCCTTCTATCAGTACACTTTATTTGCTAGCAAAAGGCAGTCAGTTACACTGTGTCTTCCCCATACAATATTCATGTTAAAACGCTGTTGGTTATTACTCGATATGACCATAGCTGTACCCATTCATCAAGGACTAAGAACAGCTGTTTCCATGTCCTCTAGTGAGAGAATAAAGACCTATCTCAACACAGTATAATAAGTTCAGGTCTCAGAGATCAAGATGCAGATGTGTGATCCTGATTACTTTTAGTGTTTTTATTCAACTGTATTTCTAATTTGATTTTTATGTAATTTTTATTATTATCATATACCTTTAGCTGCATGTTGTGGTGGAAAGATACTGTATGAAGTATAAAATGATTGATAGTATTAACTGGGGAAGAAGCAGCACACTGCCTTTTTATCTGCATGTATTTGTGTTCACATGCTGGTGAACCGATTTTAAAATGTGGCTGATGTCCCAACCCTGAAATCTGACTGGTGGAGGTCTAGAAGAAAGGTTTGGATCAGGCTAGAATTACTATCCTTATTTATTTAAAACAAACTGATGCTCCCCAAATCTCCAAAATAAGCTCAAATTTAACCCCCCCCCCAAAAAAAATCCCTTGCAAATGAGGCTCTATGCTCAGATAGACAATGTCATAATTTAGGTTATGCTCGTAGAGAAGGTGATGATTTTTAAATGCTGATACAGTTTATAATTGAGACATTTTATTTTTGTTTTAGCTAGCAGCACTAACGTCTACTATCAAAGGATAATCTCACCACAAAGCATTTTGCTAAGTTTGCAAGTAGTAGCCACACTGTACCTCTTTTACAAACAGACAGAAATTTGTCGTATTTCACTCAAACAGGAAATGGCTTGTTGCTGCCCTGGCATGGGGTGTTTTTCTTATCGCTCAGATCAACAGCATGACTTGAAACAAATACAGGAAGAGATGCACTGTGTCAGCTACACAGCGAATCATCAAAGTGGAGATGAATTAGTTAAAAAACAACATAATATAATAAACTCACTTTCTTTCTCCACCTTCCCACCTTCAAATTTAATATAAAAACAAACAAAATCTGCCCCTTTTAACACACTACTATTTGAGGTATACCATTCATGATTATATAGGAGAATAAATTAAAGTGCAAATCTAAGTCTTTATGTGAGCAATAGAAGAACAGGAAACATGTATGGAGGTCACATGCCATTTTGTTATCAAAGAGACACCTAAGTGCATTTATTGATATACTTATAGTTTTGGTCCAAATATGCCCAAATTTCCTAATTTAAAATAGATTCATATAGTTTAGCTCATTTAAAAAAAAAAATTTGTATCTTAAAGATGGACAACTTACAGAAGCCCAAGTCTATCTTTGGTGTTTGAGGATCTTAAAGAGATAGGTATGCACAAAATAATAAACAGTTAAGGATGAAAATGAGTGAGTGGAAGAGGAAATGATGGCTTTTTTATTTTAATCTGTTGTTTTTAATTTTACCAGTGTTAAACTTGATTTAAGTGAAACAAAATGCTTTCAAAGTATTAAACTTATAACAGGCTGGCCAGAAAACTTCAGTGGCAATTGAGTCAGAGGATCCAGGGCTTCATAAGATTATTGAAAAGGCCACCTTTTTGTATTGTGTTAGGATGTCACTTTGTCAGAATGTCCCTGTAATTAATGGCCATTCTCCAAGACATTTTCCATATTTCTCATTATCTGATCCTTTGAACTAGAGTGAGACATTCAGAGCAAGATTTCTGTTACTAGGCTAAGATCCCATTCCATACATTTTGTTACCAGAGTTGATTCTATTTAGTTTCAGAGATCAGTCAAGGTCAGCTAGGGACTAACAATACAATATCAGTTACTGGCTGTATAGTTTGCTTATATCAGAGCTCAAAGGGTTAATCACCATACTTCCACCTATAACTTAATCTGAAGAACAATTTGATAAAATAGATTGAGTGGAAAAATAGTGGATGGACCTGGATCTTCACATCCTAATGCAACAACTTAACTATTATGTCACATTGGCTCATAGAAAATTGTTCTGTGATACATTTGTGAGCATTCACAAATTCAATGGTTAACAATCTGGTTTACATGTGTAAAATCTCTGATTCACTCCCAAGCATCTGCACCTGTAGGACCTAATATAATAAGGATAAGAAAGACATGCACAAGTCAAATACATGGCCCATTGGACAAACAGTACAGATAGTGATAATTTCATATTTTTATGTAGTATTTTTAGAACTGCAGAGGCCAATCCAGGAATTAACACTGAATCACCCCCCCCCCACACACACACACACACACTTTTAAAATGCTGTATACAAGTTTCTTTCTCATGCATTTCCAACATTATAAAACTATCCCCTTTCCAAATTTCACTTTCTTTAGAGTATTTTATAAGGATTGCAAAGTGCTTTGATTCCAAAAGTTTTGACAGTCAAAGAACAACAAAGGATTGCCCCTCCACCCTCTTGTAAATATGAACCTGTCCCCAATAGCTGTGTTGGAGAGTAAAGAGATAGCATTACAGCCCTCTAAAGATGAGGGAGTGAAGAAGTAAACAGGACAGTTATACAATTAGAAGACCTCATCAGGCTGAAAATATGGCACTGGTAGAAAAGGGAGACTGGTAATTTGAGATTCCACTATTCCATCTGCTCATACAGAAGGATAAAAAGAAAAAAGTAGGGATTGTGTGAACTAAAAGGCCAAGCAAAGGTTCATCTTACTTGCATTAAAACATCTGTGATTCAAAAAGCAATTTTATAGTGTACTGGATAGCAATTACTATAAATTTCTACATTTGTTTCTTTCTCTATTTTGCATTATTAAACACACACATTCGACTTTATGTCAAACAGCTTAAGAGGGCAAAAGAACAATACTGTCTACATTTCCATTACATTATATTTCCCAAATACGGTCACAACTAAAATAAGAAAGAACAAAAAAGAAAAAGGCACACATGCTAATAATTTTAGACAAATGTTAATATTTTGCTCTTTGCTTGAGAAGGTCAAGAATTAACTAATTTGCAAGAAATATGCACATGGTAAAAAAATCTCTTTTTGATTGAGAAAATTCTTGCTAAAATGGAAAAAAAAACCTAAAAGCAATTTAACTTTCAACTTGCCTAAAAAGTCTGCTCAAGACACATGAAGATTTGATGAAAATAGTTTTGGTGTGATGTTGTTGGGTTGCAGGAAACAGACCATTTCTCCTATCCCATACAACATGTCTTTTTTTGAAAGACATGATTTTGGTGCAATGCATAGATAAAGACTCAAGGAGGAAAAACTGATTTGGAGTGCTCACATTGCTTCTGTTGACAAGTCCTTAAATAAGGTCTGTCTTTTTCTCAGCTCACATGGCAGTCAGGTCCCCCTAGTTTATGACTAGGCTCCCCTTTCTAATTTGTAGCTCTACCTTCTTTTGTTTCAGAGAACTATGTGTGCATGTCACTACATCAAATCTGGTTATGTAAGCATGAGTAGAGGTAAGTGCTCATATAAGCAAGTGTCATCCTTCAAGACAAAAATGGTGACTTACAGTTTTCTGGCTGCTTGCAGGCTCCAAGCTCTGTTTGTATCATGAGAATCCCCTAAGACTGCATTATCAGAATTCAAAAGGAAAATGCCAAAAAAACAATAGTTCATTTTCCATCTATGTTTGGCAGAAAACAAAATTAAATAGGTGTTTTAAGATATGGACTATGGGGGCGGGGGAAAGAGCTCCCAAAGCGAGGAGAAATTGGCTCACTGGCTCCTGGGACATGGGCATCAAACTTATGGCATCATGTTGCTGTCATGTGATGTATCACAATGTTTTTTTCCCTTCGCAGAGCTGGAGTGGGCATGGCCTGCGCATGATGCATTCAGCCCATGGACTGCCAGTTTGACACCCCTGATCTAGGATGTCATTAGGGATGATTTTCCTGATCCTTTTGGCCTTTGGTGCTACAAAAAGTAATATGGCCTGGCTGCAGAAATGTTGCCCTCTCAGATTTGCTTTTAAGAGGTAGTTTTCATTTATCATCACAGCTGAATACATTCCGAAACTGCTGGCCTACATTTGTCTCCAGTTGCTAAACCACATGTTTCTAATAAAAGTTAGTTCCCCCAAGGCTGCATTACCCAATTCCTGATATGCACATGCTTTTATTTTTATAATAACCATGTCTGAGTAGTAGCTAGGCCAATAGCTAGGTAGCTTGGTTTTGAATCTGAAGCATATTTGGATTTGAATCTAAGTTCACCACTCCATGCTTTGCACTGAACCACTTCCAATTATGTCTTACAAATTAAGCTAAGAAAGATAATATAAGAAGGGCAAGGAAGGAAAGCTTTCCATTCTTTCCAGCAACTCTCTATCAACATCTGCATAAACATCTGCTTTAAAGAAAAAAATGGAGAATTTTTTTTGTTGTTGTTTGGGCTACCTGAATGCAATTTCTCTCTTCATCAGCTGCCTTCCAATTCAGGAAGAGGTTCAGGAGGAGCCTCTGACCCCCTGGCTTAAGGAGCCAGTTACAATGAATGGAACACTCTTTCCATCAACTTCCTTAGGTAAAATTACTTTAAGAAGTATTTGCATCAATGGCAATATAGTTTTTATGGCAATATCCCTACATTCAAGATAAATCACTCTTTCTCTTTCAATGCATTAATTGTATGCAAAAAATAATTTGCTGTTTTAGGCAACTTCTATACTGTTTCACTCCACATTTTCTTGCAAAACAGATTGAAGCGGAGCAGTGATTTGTTTCATTTCTGAAAACATCAGCATTTGACAACATGCAAGAGACAAAGGGAATGCACAAAGTATCATTTAACCAGAGTGCCATCCAAGCAACTAGCAATCCTGATGTAACAAATTCCTCCTAATATCTCCCCAAACAGAACAGAAAAAAAACTAATGAGTTGCTAGTGCCCCTCTCCATCCTTATTTTCAGGATATATTGTCATCTATATTTCTTTCTTGAGTTGCAAAAACCCTCCCAAATCTGAATGGTTGGTATTAGTGGAAGTTCCTCTTCCAAAGGTACTATTCATCCTGTATTTAAAGGCCTTGTGCAAGTTATGGCAATGAAATGATAGCATGTTGACATTTTTGCATTTAGGCACTTTTCTCTGTAGATATAAACAAGCCTGAATGTCACAAGAGTAACTGGGGTATGAGAAAGGAGGTGGGGAAATGACACATTTTTGTATTGGAAAATAAGCCAGCTAAAAATGCAACATCCTAAAATTGGCAAGGAGATGGTCAGGCAATAGAAGCCAGGGACTCTGTGGGAATGTAGGAGAGAGTAGTAGTTGCTGCTAGTGTAGGACTTGAGAGGCAAGTTGAGCAAAGAGTTGCCACTAATAGAAAACACCTTGTGTACAAACTCTGTAACACTGAAAAAAAAAGTTTTGTTCTGGTTTCAAATAAACTGGCCCAGAATCAGAAAATATGTTAATTCACTTTCTAAACCAGACAAGGAATGAGGCAAGGGGTCAGAGTCTACCAAAGATACTTCTAAAGAACTGCAAAGCCCTTATACTATATAGAGGTAATGGCATTATATCCACCTTCCCCAAACTAATGTCTTCTAGTAGTATTGAACTTCCACTTCCATAAGGATCTAGAACAGGGGTGTCAAACTTGCATCATCACGTTGTCATCATGTGACGTAGCATGATTTTTTCCCCTTTGCTAAACTGGGAGTGGGTATGGCCAGCGTGTGACACATCCGGCCCACAGCCTGTGAGTTTGACACCGCTGGTCTAGAACAACTCACTCAGCTGACTTGCCACGGCCAACTCAAAGCAGGACAATTTGCCACAGGAAATTGCTACAAGCCTTGCCTTGCTTTAGGTTTGAACTTTCTCAAGTTAGAAGTCCTCAAGGTTGGATTGAGCCAGAGCATGGAGTCCCAGCAGCCCAGTGGCCAAGGCATGTGCACCATTGGCCAAGCCATAGAGCAAGCACAGCATGCCCGGACAGTCACTATGCAGATTCAGGCCACAATTCTCCCACAGCGAGTTGTCCCATTGTGAATTGGCCATGGTGAGTTGGCTGTGGCGAGTTGTCCCATTCCATCCTATAATTCCTACATGGCTTATCCAAAATCTAGCATTTCTGAGAGGAAAAGTTCACCAATCTAAAGGTTATGAATAACCACTCTAAATCAAACAGTAGTTCTTAAAATTTATTTAGTAGCTGATACAGTCTGCTTTTTTTATTTTCAAAAGAAAATTTAAAGTTACTGTTGCCACATTGAAGCCTAAGATTTTGAGAGGCTTTGTTTTAGGTTTTTTATTTTTTCCTCATTGCTAATCACTATTGGCTTCAAACCATTCAGTAAAACTCAAGGGATGTGGGGAAAAAAGTTTTAAAGTGCCTCACATGTGCCCCTCAGATTTTTTTGCCTTGTGCCAAGATCCATACAGCTCTGAAACACATGTAGAAATCTTGCTTGCATTAATTATTATTTTTTATGCATGTTTTGGCTCAATGACTGAACCTCACTCTAATAGTTGGGAACATCCACAGGTTTCCCTACTAATGTGTTGCAAACAATTTCCGGCATGTGCAAAATGTGTATTACTGCTAGTGAGATCATTATTGTTTAAAAGGTAAAGGTTCCCCTCGCACATATGTGCTAGTCGTTCCCGGCTCTAGGGGGTGGTGCTCATCTCTGTTTCAAAGCCGAAGAGTCAGCGCTGTCCGAAGATGTCTCCATGGTCATGTGGCCGACATGACTAAACACCAAAGGCATTTACCTTCCCACAAAAGGTGGTCCCTATTTTTCTACTTGCATTTTTACATGCTTTCGAACTGCTAGGTTGGCAGAAGCTGGGACAAGTAACGGGTGCTCACTCTGTTACGCAGCACTAGGGATTTGAACCACTGAACTGCCAACCTTTCTGATTGACAAGCTCAGTGTCTTAGCCACTGAGCCACCATGTCCCTTACATCCCTTACAGGGTTGTAAAAAGAAGGATAGTTATTTAACAATTTATCCTTTCTTTAAATGATATTTATTGTTAAATAGTGATGGTTTTAAGTTAATAAAACTAGCACTTCTAAATGTGGCTATATCAGAAAGACCTAAATCTAGAGTGGAATGAGATAGTTTTGAGTTGTTCCAAGAGGGAAGGCCATTTTGCCTCTTTCCAATTCAAAACTTTCCATGATGTCCATTCTCAGAAAGTGAAGGGTTGGATAATGAAAATGGTTATTCAAAACTTACTTTTGGTATTTCCACCCTGTCCCAAATTTCTTGCTGGGGAGTAGAAAACAGAGGAAGTCGGTATGAGGTGCATCCTTGAAATAACTCTTTTTGGGGCTTCTGCTGTGTGTGCGTGAGAAAGACACACACACAGAAAGAGAGAGAGAGAGAGAGAGGGAGGGAGGGAGAGAGGGAGAGTGTTCCCGTTGCTGCTATCATATTCCTTTGGCATCCAAACTCTATTTAGTGAATGCTGTGTATGGTAAGACATTTCTTAACTCTAATCCTAGTCCTGGTAGATGATCAGTCCAACTGATTTTTGTTTAAATTATTTTCAGTTAGTTTATTATTATTTTTCCATTCTTTCTTTTCCAGGCTTTCCATTTTTCCTTTTTTTTTTTTTACTGTAGCACATTGGAAGCATTAATTTTATTGAAAGACAATGATTTTTCAATGGTACTAGTTTAACAGAATGCTTCACTGCTTTTCCCTCCACATGAAAAAAACATGTTACCTACATCTTCAAAACTGTTCCCATTGTTGGTGCCCATGCCTCAAATGGAGAAATAGGTGGAAATCTCACAAGCGAATCATGTGGGAAAAAGAAATTTCCTGCTAATGTTCTCCAGGAATAAGTTTGCAAAGTTGCCTTTGAGGATTTCTGCCTTGGGCAGGGGATTGACTAGAAAATATGCAAGGTCTCTTCCCATTCTGTGAGTCTATGATTCTTTATTGCTGGGGATAATATAGTCTTTAAGCCTAATGCTAGCCTGCTTTTACAATTATTTAGATACATGTGTCAACTCGAACCTGGCTGAAGCCATCTTTTGCTGTTTCATATTTGCCACATACTCTAGGAGTGGGGGAGTAGACAAAACAAGGAGCCTTCCCAAGGGAACCAAGGTCATCCCAACAGGTGGCAGTTGAAGAAGGAGAGGAGTGACTGGGGAGCCCGCCGACTGTTTTAAATTGGACAATGTGACTTGGGACACTGGGGGAGAGAAACAGTTATTCTTTTAATTATGCTTTTAATGTGGGAAACTTCAGAGCTGGTTTTCACTAGACGTGCCAATATGATATAGCCAATAAACATGTCCTTTGAGGGACCTGCCTCCCTCAGAGTTCTGATTTCTTTGGGTGTGTTACTCAGAACACTGACAACATGCCTGTTGATTGAAGAACACCTCCCTGTTTTGAAGAAAATAATATTTTTCTCCCTAACAGACTCCTTGACACTAAATGCATTACCCGTGCTGGTAGCATTTTTCCTGACCTGTGGCATATAATTAAGGAAAACTTAAATTCCTCTATCTTCCTTTGTCATATAAATAACTCTGCTCTTATTAAACCCTAAGCTTTATTTTGTCTGCTACAGTTATATTTACCTGTAAAAGAAAATTATTCAGCTCCCCCTCAAAACCATCATTTTCAGAAGTGAAGATTACCAGATGTCTGTTTTCCCCTAGGTTTTTCCGTAATGTTCTTCATGCTAAACATATTACATCCACCTATAATGAGGTGATTTCCCCAATTAATATTTGAGTTTTCAGGAAGTATCAGATTATTTATATATTGGTTGTGACTTAAGCTTATTTAATTTGAAGGAAAGAGAAGAAAAGGACAAGCAGTAAGGTGGATAGATGGAATCAGTTAAATAACAATAAGCACACACTGAAAATCTGAAAGAGCAGGTTAGGAACAGATCACCATGGCAAAATATTTCTATTGTGATCACTATGTCAGCTTTGGAAGCCATATTTTATTTAGAAGCTTCCACGCTACCACATTTTAGTGCCTGGGAATTTGGGAGGGGACATATTATAGTGAGGTTGAAATTTAGACATAAATTTCTTCTTCTGAGTCAAGGACAAGTCATCCTGCACCTGGCAAGGAGTGGTTTCCAGTTGGGATGACCGGTGATTGGACCATGTGATGGAATGATGGGTGCAGGGGATGGGTTTTTCATTTTCTTTTTTTTTATATTATTTATTTATTTTCTTTAAAAAACAAATACAAAGAAAGAAAGAAAGAAAAAAGCAAAACAAACAAACATCTTTACAATATTTCAGTGATGTAGCGATAAAATATTCATAATTTATACAAAGTATTTCCATTTTCCCAAAGTAATCATAATTTATATACAGTATTAAACATTTTTTCTAATATTCTCCTCATTTTTTTCTCTCTCGTCTATTTTCTAACCATATATACCACATATCCCAGACTTTATACAATTCTGTGTCCCCTTTGTCTTTAAGTGTTGAAGTCAATCTATCTGATTCCGCACAATCAAATATTTTTCCTATTATGCAATCTTCCGTTGGGATGTCAGTCAATTTCCAATATTGCGCGAACGCAATCCTGGCATCATTATGTTATCTTCCCTTTCTGAGGACGGCTGACACTTTGGTATAGTCTGGATGTAGAAGTGATTGTTTATTTTCCTCTCTCACTGAAAGAGCTTTTAGAAACATAAAACCTTTCTTGCCCAAGCTAGAATTTGTAAAAGGAATATCTGTGCGAAAGAACACGTTACATAACTGTAAATAAAGCTTTCCCTCACCGCCTTCCAAAGAACACTCAGCCCACTGTACCTGAAGCTTCTAAAGTCTTTACCCTGCCCAAAAGGCAGAGGTGGGCTGCTGGGGGTTCGCAGGGGTTCGGGAGACCCCCTTGCTAAGAGTCTGTCCAATTCGGAGAACCCCCAAATCCAACTCCTGGCTGGGCCCTCCCACCCCGTCTCTCCCACCCTGGCCCTCCCCTCCCAGGAGTCTCCACGCAGCCCGTTTTGGACCCCAAGTAAGTGCAGGGCCCACAGAGGCTCGGGAGGGGGGACGGGCCTCCCAGAAGTTCTGGAAGTCCGGAAACGGGTCCATTTCCGGCTTCCGGAGGGCCTCTGGAGCCTTGGGGAGGCCGTTTTCACCCTCCCAGAGGCTCCAGGAAAGCCTCCGGAGCACGGGGAGGGTGAAAACGCCCCCCCTTCCGCCATGGTGCAGGCAGCCAGCTAGGCCACGCCCACCATGGCCACACCCACTCAGCAACCGGGAAGAGAACCCCTTGCTAAAAATTTTGCAGCCCGCCCCTGCCAAAAGGTTAACAATAATCATAAGTACATTTCATAGAAAAGAATGAATTACAGGACAACCTTGATTTACAACAATGTGATTAGCAACCGTTCAAAGTTACGGTGGCACTGAGAAAAGGACTTATGACCGTTTTTCACACTTAGGACCGCTGCATCACTTCCATGGTCACCTGATCAAAATTCAGACCCCGGGCAACGGACTCATATTTAGGATGGTTGCAGTTTCCCAGGGTCATGTGATCACCTTTTATGACCTTCTCACAAGCCAAATCAATGGGAAAGCCAGATTTACTTTACAACCCATGTTACTAAGTTCATTGCCGTGATTCACTTACCAACTGGGGCAAGAAAGGTCGTAAAATGGGACAAAACCCACTTACCAACTGTCTCACTTAGCAACAGAAATTGGGGGCTCAGTTGTAGTCCTGAGTCACACAAGGGACCTTGGGGAAAAGTCCCTGACTTGACATCCTTAGGGTAATAAGCTCTCATCCAGATAATTACGATGGCTGGACTTGAAAGGAGCTGTATCTTGAATATTCACAACAGTGTACAATAGCATTGTGAGAAGCAGGCTTACAATATTTACAACCAATAGGCAATTAGCATGCCCGGTTGTTGCATTTCTATTTTGGCTGTTAACAGCTGCATCTGCAACCAAATATCTACATCTGCTTCAGACAACCTCTTCTCCTCAGTATCCTGGCCTATTTCACCAATGTGGTTTGTGCCTTTTATTTTTGCAATCTGGACTGATTCAATGGCCTTGTGCCACAAGGTGTTGTGGTTCCGCAGCGTGCTGCAAAGTCAAGCAGTGAGTCTGACTTTGATGAGGAGATTATCTTGGAGCCAAGGGAAGAATCCCTGGTTGAAAGTGTGCCA
>JANHJO010000202.1:251133-269715 GCA_032468235.1 Pseudoxyrhopus heterurus
AAGAAAGAAAAAAGAAATTATCCCCTGCTGTAGAAATGCTGAATAGTGGGATAAACACACCATAGGATTTGTGATACCAGCCAACCAACTGTATAGAATCCCCTTGACACACACACTCAACCCAAACTATCCACCCCACCCCATTTGTGATAATGGAAACCAGATTCAACCAGTGCTCACCTTCTATTCTTTCCACTGAAATTAAAGGTACATTTTCAGAACTCAGGGTTTACAAAAAATACAGTCTACCCAATGAAAAGAAATCACATGTTTACATTGCATAATTGCTTTTACTTGCTTTGACAAGGAAAATTAGCTCTGCAAAAGCGCTAGTCTTAAACTGCATACTTGAATACACTTGATGAACATAAGATCTCTGCACACCTAAGGCTAGATTGATATAAAAATACAACATGGAATTGGGCTACATTTTCTTTTGCATCGCTGCCAGCATATTGTGAGTTGAAGTGTTAAGTCCATAATTTATAAAGGAAAAAATGCCCAGACAAAGTAAACTCATGTGTCACTGAAAGGATTACAGAGCATTAGAAAATGCTACTTCTCTGAAAGTCCAGTCTTTATTTTGGAGTAATAGCTCCTAAAAAATGTTAGCATACTTGTAGAAATTTACCCTCCTGATTCCATGTTCTTTGCTTGCATTGTCCATCTTTTAAAGCTGAGAGGTTCTTACTATTAAAATGTTGTTCTAACCACTCTACACCTTTCCTAAAGTTGGCGATTTCCAAAATTATTAAACTCAGATGTGGAACCTAAACAACAAAGATTTTCTAGGTGACAAAACCAGCAATTGGTTCTTATAAGAACCATTCCAGCCCCTCTTTCCTACAAGTAATCCTCGACTTATGAACGTAAATCAGACCATCCATGTGATCAATCTGATTTTACGACCTTTCTTACAGCAGTCATTAAGCAAATGCAACATTTGTAAAGCAAACACTGCTGTTGCTAGATGAACGCCACAGTCATTACATGAACCTATTGGTGGTGTTTTTGCAGAAACTTGATGTAAACACCAATTTTTGGGCAAAAACATCATAAATTCCAGTGACTGTGAGACACTGCAAGCTACCATAAATGTGGGCCAGTTACAAACACCTGAATGTGGTCATTAGGACTTTGGAACTGATTCCTAAGTGCTTTTGGAGAGTCTGTTGTGACTTTGACAATTGTTAAGCAACTGTTCGTAAGTTGAAGACTACCTGTGACTCCTCACCACTGTAATAGCCCTCACTCAACTACCAATTTGCCTACTCTGTAGCAGAGCGTATTCCTCTCTAAATAAAGAGATTGAGGAAGTCGTTTAAAATAGAATTGAAGCCATTTTCTTGACCTATTCACAATGGGGTAAAGAAGTATATGACATATTTATTTATGTTTAGGCCTCTCATATAAATCAAGGTTTGATTTTTATCACTTGGCTCTCAACAGAATGAGTATATGAGCTCCATTATATAGTACTGCCAATTCAAAGATCACCAAAATGGATATTTCCCCTCATGCATGAAGTTTGTTTCAAATATAAAAGTTGCAAATTGACATGATATTAATCAAGAACAGAATAATATATCTGATAGAACATAACTTTCAAAGCTCATATGGGTCAATATATTTAAATCAACACTGATTATTTTGTACTGTAAATTCTCTGTAAAAGACAAGTGTTTTTCCTGTCACTACTCAGCTGGAGGAATGAGTATATTTAAATGTGCATTAAAGTGTTTTTTTTAAAAAAAACCAATCCATGATAAGTTTAATCATAAACCTCCCTAATGTTATAGAGACAAATATAACATTTCAAGTTTGATGGAACATTTAACAAAGCAACTTGAGATGAGCTACTGGATCTCCTGTTGTTTTGTGTGTGTGCCTTTGAGTCATTTTTTCACTCCTGGCAACTGCCTGCAATCCTCCTTAGAGCCGAGGGACTGGCTCAAGGTCACCTAGGTAGATTTCTGCCTAAGGCAGGATTAGAACTCATGATCTCCCAGTTCACAAGGCTCCTTGTGCCTTTAACCACTACAACAAATTGGCTTATATTTATTCCTTACAGATGCTGAACAACAATATCACAGAATATCATTTCATCAAACAATTCTAATTAGCTTTGGCAGAAGCAGATTCATATGGAAGCTGCATCATTCTAAGCAAGACCAAATGATAGGTTCAGATCCTGTTTTAATCTATTGCAATAATATGGAAGGATGCTACATCCAGGTTACTGTGAAAACTTGATACGGTGGATCCTAGATACATTGAACAAAGATCAAGCACTCATAGAGATTTGGAATTCTGCTTTCTATCTAGAATTTAAGTCACACCAGATAGACAAGCAAATTATAACCAATCAAGGAGACATCATAGTAGTTGACAAGGACCAAAAAATAGAAGTGGTGGTAGATGTAGCAGTGTCAAGTGACAGTAACATCAAGAAGGAGTATAAGAAGCTGGACAAGCAGCAGAGCCTGAAGGAGGAATTCGAAAGGATCTAGAAAGTAAAGGCCAAAATGGTCTCAATGGTGATAGAAACACTTGGGGCTGTGACTCCTAAGCTGGGAGAATGGCTCCAACCGATCCCAGGAACAATATCAAAGCTCTTGGTCCAGAACAGTGCAGTGTTAATAAGAACCTTCAAACTCCCAGACCTTTGGTATAGGACCCAAGATTGAGGAAGACATATACCACCCAAAGGGCGAAAAGGAAATATATTTATATTATTTATATATGTTGAGTTTAACACACTACAAGATATAAAATAGATTTGCAAAAATCTGAATAACTACAAGATGGCAGCAAAGTCTTCATTTTCTTATCTTTTTGCTGCCATCTAGTGAATAATTGAGATTTTGCAGTTCAGGTTAGTAGCCCTAATTTAAGGCACAAAAAGGGAGACCAATATATGGTTATAGCATGGTTTATTGAGATGCGTTCAGTATATCTAAGCCATGAATATGGGTTTAGGTGATATCTTTCCATGATATCCAGTATCTTCATTTTGAAGCCAGGCAACGGATGCTGAGAACCATCATGAAATTTCAAAATAACAAGTGGGAGACATTTCAACACAACCTACAGTATTTTCTTCACAGATTTTTTTTATATGTATGTGTTGCACATTTTCTCCCACAATATTTTGTCAAAGCCCTTCAAGGTGCCACAACCAGAATATTTTTAAAACCTTTAAAAAAAAAAAACCTCAAGCAGTTATGGATTGCTGGAAACGCCTTCAAAAAATACCAAAATGGTCTTCTATCTACTTGTGCTGTGACACCAGATAGGGCTGCCAGCTGTTTATTTTATGTCTATCGTGCAGCAATTAAAAGTGCAGAGCCTTTATGGATTATTAAAAAAAATGCCAAATCTTTTAAACTGCATCTCTGACTGCCAAACTTATCAAAGACTCTGGCATAAATCTTGTAGGAAATATAAGATGCTCCCTACCACACACTACCCTAGCATATATGCATTACTCATAGAATGCCAGCCTGTGCATGTAGATGGGGCATTATAGAGATGTTTCAATGAAATCATGAAGATTAGACATAAGACAGGATATTTGATTGCAGAAAAGGACACCCATTTTTACAGCTATGGTAAAGTTTATTCCATGCTGATGCCTAGGGATTTAAACAGAAGACTGTGTGGGAATGAGGACTTCTATTTGAAGAAAGAGATTAAAATATGATGCTATAGGGAATTTCTTAAAAGGAATCCCAGGAATTAAAAATAGGAATGGAGAATAGATGGAACTGCTTAAATTTAAATCAAATTTAAATTTAAAAAACCAAATACAAAGGTATAGAGTAGGTAGTACCTGACTCAAAACCAGAAACTGTAAGAGTGATCTTGGAGCCCTACTGGACAACCTCTTATGTATGAGCCAGCAGTATGCTGCAAACTGACAAAAAAGCCAGTGCAATCCTAGGCTACATCAACAGAGAGATAACATCAAGATCATGTGAAATGTTGGTACTGCTTTATACTGCAGTGGTAAGACCGCACGTGGAACACTGCATCCAGTTCTGGTCATCACAATACAAAAAGAAAAAAGAAAAATTGTTGAGACTCTATAAAGAATACAGAAAAAAGCAACAAAGATGATTAGGGGACTGGTGGCTAAAGAGTACGATTAATGATTTGAGGAACTAGTTACGTCTAATGTATCGAAAAGAAGGAGTAGGAGGGACATGAAAGCAGTCTTCCAATATCTGAGGGGCTGTCAGAGAGAAAAGGGGGTTGATCTATTGCCCAAAGCACCTGTTACAAGAAGTAACAGATGGAAGATTATCAAAGAGAGATCCAACCTAGAATTAAGGAGAAATTTTCTGACAGTGAGAATGATTAATCAGTGGAATGGCTGGCCTCCAGAAGTTGTGGGTGCTCCATCACTGAAGGTTTTAAAGAAGAGATTGGACAGCTATTTGTCTGGAATGGCATAGGGTTAAGCAGGGGGTTGGACTAAAAGACCTCCAAGGTCTCTTCCAACTCTATTGTTCTGTTATCCTGTTATTCTGAACAAAAAGAAAATTAAACTTAATTTACAGAAGTACCTTGCTGTTCCTTTAATTCTTTCAACCTTTCTGTCCTTGAAAACCATCTGTACTGCCACCATGTTCATTCACTACTTCCTGTACTGTCTTTTGTTTTTTAAACCTGTCTTTCTCTCCTTTCAAGATGTCATCAACTCTGTTTAATCACCTGTTCTCAGTTTTCCTTTTCCTTTCAACTCATTCACTCTTCCTTCACATGTTTGGGTCCTCATTCGCTCCCCCAGTATGGTTCAACCGCTTCAATATGATTCTTTCATACTGGTCATTCACAGTTGTATTCAGTCTACATTCATTCAGCACTCATTCATTCTTGACCTGATCTCTTATTGTTTTAGGATACATGATTCTTAATTAATCCATTCCCATAGCATTAACTTACATTTTACCTTTCTGTCAATTCTCACTTTCATAAATATGTGCACTGTCCTAAGTATACATAGCCATTTTCACTACTTTTGACCAACATTCATTTCTCAGATCAGAACACCTACTGCCAAATACCTTTCTAGTAGCATCTCCATAGCTTAAAACCTTTTCTTTCATTTTTTCCATTTAAAGTTTTTAGCAAAATGCAAAAAAAATTATCCATATCCTTCATTGCTCTATTTTTTTGCAATCATTCCTCTATTTTCCCTGTCATAAACACTATCTGGGTCTTTGATACATGGCATAAGACCAAACTAACTGCATGATCACCTCTGCCCCATTGTTTCTGCTTGTCTCCACCAGTTCCAATATTGTGGGTTCCTTCTATCAAACAAAGCATTTTATTGGACTCTAGAGTTATATCGTCTTGGTGGCAGCACCTACCCTATAGTACATGCACACCTCTAGGAAGATCCAGGCTATTTCCCCAAGCTTCAGGTAGTTAGATGAATCCTATTGTTATTGATGTGGGGTTTTTTCTCATTTCTAAATTGTGTTATTGTTTATCCTTGGATGCCTAGTGTTACATGTTATGGTTGTTTTTTTAATCCATGTAAGTTATCCAGAGTCACTTGTGTGAGACGGATATCTATATAAATCATATAAGTAAATAAATTTGCCTTGGTAAGACCACACTTGGAATACTGCATCCAGTTTTGGATATATATCTAAAAAGATGTTGAGACTCTGAAAAGAATTCAGAGAAAAGCAACAAAGATGATTGGAAGCTGGAGGCCAAAACATATGAAGCATGGATGTAGGAATTGGGTAAGTCTAGTCTAGTGAAAAGAAGGACTAGGGGTGACATGATAGCAGTGTTGCAATATCTCAGGGGTTGCCACAAAGAAGATAGAATCAAGCTATTTTCCAAAGCATCTGAAGGCAGGACAAAAAGCAATGAATGGAAACTACTCAAGGAGAAAAGCAATCTAGAACTAAGGAGAAATTTCCTGGCAGTTAGAACAATTAACCAGTGGAACAGCTTGCCTTCAGAAGATGTGGGTGCGTTTAAGAAGGGACTGGACAGCAACTTGTCTGGAATGGTATAGGTCTCCTGCTTGAGCAGGAAATTGGACTACATGACCCCGAGATCGCTTCCAATTCTGTTGTTCTGTTCTGACTCATGATCCTCATTGCATCATATCATCTAGCTGCAAAGGAAGTAGGTTCTCATGTTATCTAACAAAATAATATTCATTTGGATTGTTGCATATTTTTCCCCAAAACACCCTTGGTTTTTTTAATTGTCAAAGATACTGGAATATAAATGGAACTATTAATCAACAAATTCCTGTTTCCATACATATTTACAACAATTTACATGGCACTAATGTCTATCTTTGTAGAATTATCAGGATGAGTCAACCTGTATAGGACTGTTATGTTGTTCATTTGTAAGAATAACTAGTACCTGGTATAATAAGTGACTTATCATCTTGGTAATCATTAAGATACAGAACATGACTAGTGAAGGAAGCTGAAAGCTTAAATTTTCAAAAACTAGGTTATTAAAAAAAGTCCCTAGTAAGGAACGATAACTACCCTAGAAAACAAAAAACAAAACAGAATCCAGGAAGGCTGCATTTGGGACTGGGTAGCCGATTATCTGACTAAGGCAAGAACGAGGCACAAAGACACAAGTTTGTGTTTTTTCTAACTTATTTCTCACTTCAAAAGAAGTGTGTGAAGAGAAGTCTATGTGTTCCCCTTTGAAAGGAAAATTAGTACATAAATAAAATAGATGATGTATCATTATTGTTATTGTATAATGGTTATCATTATCATCACAATTACTCCATTATTACATTGATTGAAAAAATGGGGCAGTAACAGATGATAATGATGCTAATCTTACAGGATCATATAGGTTTTTTTCCCCTATGTGTGGGTTATAGGTAAAGTACTGGATGGCCTCTTAATAAATAGTCCAATATTGTTATATCCATTCTCCTGATTTGTTGCTTTTATTTTTTAAGAAATTGAAATAGTGGAGGAGTCCAAGTTCATTATAATAGAATTATATTTATATAGGATTGGCCAGTTAGATGAAACAGGGATTTGTTATTGGAAAGATTAGGTGTAAAACAAATAAACAACATGTTAAGTAATACTGCAAAGCTTTTCTCTCTCTTCCTGCATTTAGGCCTCTCCTCTTTTACAGTAAGCTTTGTTGCTGAGGAAATATGTCACTTGTGGCTGTATTGTTTTGAAAATACTAACTTTTCTTTTTGTCTTGTGAAGATACCAAATTTATGTTTGTGTGCATTGCCTAAAAAGCAAGATTCATGCAACATCTATCACATAGTTAAGGAAATCAAGTAATATGTTTCTCACATTTATATCCTTTTGTTTTCCAAAATAGTCCTCAAAGCAGCTCACAATAAGAAAAATAAACATAAAATAGTATTATATCTAAGCATAAAATAATCAATTGAAAGATTAAAACAGATCAATATGGCAAAAAAAGGCATAATAAGATCATTCAATAGATAAATCAGCTAATGTTTCTAATAACTGTTTGAATAATATGCCTGTTTTCAGAACACAACAAAGTAAAATCAACTCTGATCTACCTTGGACAAGAAAGCAAATATTTCCTCACATTTTTACCAAATGAGCTTCTGATGTGGATTGAGGAGATCAAGAGAAGGGTCTTAAGCCCAACTAATCTCAGTTGGGAGAATGCCACTTCCTTAAGTAGTTTGTGGTTCCAAGTGATATATTTATACTTTGAATTTTGCTTAAAAATAGAAGGTTAATCGGTAGAAAGGCTTTGGAAAGGAGTTTCATGTTTCATTTACTTCTGTAAATGCAGGATTCTGGAACAGGTGAAGTTTCAGAACATTAAAGTGAATGAAAGCTGCATATAAAGGTCACCACTGTTATCCAGGTGAGCTATAATTAAGTAATATGCCATTCTGGCATGATCTGACATCTCCAGAAATTAATGTTGTCAGAGAAGCAATCTACTATTTCTGATAGAGCAGGTAACTGAAAAGCCTGGACACCAAATCTATCAAGATGTATAGATCTGTCCTTGACACATTTGTAAAACAGGTTAATTTCTTTTTTTTTCTCAGTGAAGAAACCCGGGGTCAAAAAAGATACCAAAACATTGAACGGAGACAAGGGAGCAATGCAGCTAAGACTAAGTTCAGATTACATGAGCTATCTTTTGACTGAGCAAGAACATCTCTGTCTCAATCATTTCCTGTCAGTTGGTACAAAACAGATATCAGATATTGCTTCAGAAATTGGCCAGTTTCTCTAAATTTCAGCTCTTAGCTGAAATTTCTCAAATTTAGGAAACAAGTGTATTTGCAAGACTCTCCAGCACATTCCAAAGATTATGTTTTGGTCATGGAATGTGCAATCTAAACAACAAAGCACACTTAGAAAAAAATAGATTAGTATACTGAGGTGACATATCCTATGCCTGCAATTAGGATCATGGGCTGCATTTCAGCTCTAATTTGCACAAATATAGGCGGGGTGGGTTTCAGTCGGTTCGGTTAACTTGACATCTGGTTTGCCGAACAGGTAGTTAGAATGACCAACTGGCCACACCCACCCCACCACGCCCCTCCCAGGAGTCTCACCGCAGTCCATTTTTGGATGCCAGGTAAGTTTGGCTGTGTGCAGAGGCTCTGGGAGGAAGCCCCCTGGGGCCTGGGGTGAGCGAAAACCGGGCCTCCCAGTAGTCATGGAAGGCCCGAAATGGGCCTATTTCTAGCCTCTGGGAGCCCTGGGGAGGCCATTTTTTTCTATCCCCAGGCCCCAGGGAAACCTCTGGGAAGCCCCTGGGGCCTGGGGAGAGCGAAAATCAGGCCTCCTGGAAGTCATCCCCAGGCTGGGGAAGGCGAAAATGCCCCCCCCCATGCCATGGTGCACGAGGCTGGCTAGGCCATGTCCACCATGGCCATGCCCACCCAGCAACCAGGCAGAGAACCAGTTGCTGGAATATTTGAAAGCCACCTCTGAAATAGGTGTATACACACAACCTAAATTCCTGAAAAGGCACCATATCACCTCTGGCAAGATTAGTGATAGACAAGTTTAATAGATAAATAAAATATACTGAATACTGCTTTAAATTCCATGAAGCAGAAAATCCAGTGCATAATTTGTGGGTCTTTCTACAAAAACCAATGTTCTCAACAAATTCTATGTTAATTTTGTAAAACTTCATCTGTATGCAAATAATAGTCAGTATTATTAGATGAATGAAGATGTACTGGTTAGTGCTTTTACTCTGGGGATAGTGTCAATATATGGGATTTTACTGGTTGATTAATGTAGGAGATGACCAGGCTGAGCCAAGTCATCAAATGTGTCATCAATCTTGAGTCCCTCTGAACCTCCAAGAGATCTAAGTCCAGCCCACCTTGAATTCCATTGACTCTGATCTACATCAATTGCTTTCACTATTAATAGTTCAGATTCTTGTATAGAGCTTAAGCTTGCAACAAACCTTTATATTCATTTGAACAGCCTGGATTTCCTGATTTCCTTGGCAGATGACATTTATGAGCTGAATTTTAGACTACAAACAATATCTAAAACTATGTTGCTTGAATGTTATTACCCTAGTCTGGGAGTTGAATCATGTCAACTTGACTTATTTTCTTGTTGGTTTGAGACATTTTGCTCTCCATACAAGCAGCTTTTTCAGTCTGAACAAGTTGGTTAGGGGAATCTGAGTAGGCAGAGAGTCACTGGAATGTATTAATTCATAAAATTCTGATGGGTTTTCCCACAGCAACCTTAGGCTTTCTTCCAATGTTGCCATGCACTTTGGAGAGAAAACCCTGAGGTTGGTGCAGAAATACCCCTAAGAATTTTAGGAGCTGGTACATTCCAACGATTCTCTGCCTACTCAGATTTCCCTAACCAAATTCTTCAACCTGAAGAAGCTGCTTAGATGGATGGCAAAATGTCTCAATGATATAAATACAATAAATAAATAATAATAATAATGAGAAAATAAATCCAGCTGCCATGACTCAACTTCCAGACAGTTCTACCTGGATAACTGAGAATCTTCATTGACATGTTATTACCCCTGTTTTCTATTTAAGGACATTCTAGCAATTATGTTTCACAACAAAATAGCCCGTATAGCCTTTGATAGAGCAGTGGATTGGGATAAAATGTCAGTTTAGTACACATATTCCCTGATTGTTTCCATTTATTTCCTATGTGGAAGCCATTCAAAATGCAGTAATTGGTAACCCTTTCAGTTGCTTAGGCAAATGTTCAATAGTTTAGAGTAGAAAGATTCCACATCAAAACCAGTAATTATTAATTACTAAAAGACAGAAATAGAAGTGCAATACATTAAAAACAGTGAATATAAAACATGTGTATTAAAAGATTAGTGTAAAGGAGAGGGGAATCTAACATTTATCTTTTACACTCACATAGGGAAGGCCATTGTCTCATTAACAGATACATGATATACAAAGGCAGGGATTAGTGCTGTTTTCAGAAGTCAGGAATTATCATATACTCTAAATATTTCCCCTCCCTCTCAGATAACTGACATGAAGTTTCTGTCACATTTTATGAGCATTGAGCAAGATTTTATATGCCCAAAGTATGATTTTTATATTTTTGGGAAATTAGATGTGTCTTTCAAAATCTGATAGATTCTCTGGCATTCTTGGGTTCGGTTTATCCTGTACTCAAAGATACTGTATTTCTTTTATTTCTTTTTATTTATTTACTTTGTATCTCGCCTTTATTATTTTTACGAATAACTCAAAGCAGTGAACATATTCCATATACCTTTGTCCTTCTATTTTCTTCACAACAACAACAACAATCCTGTGAGGTGGGTTGGGCTGAGAGAGAGTGACTGGCCGAAGGTTACCCAATTAGCTTTCATAACTAAGGTAGGACTTGAACTCAAGGTCTCCTGCTTTCTAGTCTGGTGACTTAACCATTAGACCAAACTGCCTCTTATTTTAAATACTTATCCTGTTATATACTCCTTTTTGTCACATGTATTTTAACTTGATTTCAAAAAATATTAATTTTGTATTTAGAAAAAGAGTAAGAAAGTCTTCTGCCCAAAATATTGGATTTATGTCAATGAGAGCTAAGATAATGCTGTACCTGGAAAACACAATATCCAAGAATCTGATAAGCAGCTTTAGATGTTAAAGTTTTCTTAATTACCAGAAGCAAAATATATAATTTAAAATATATTATATTTCAAAATATATAATATGGTTTACTTTAGAAACTTGGCTTCCTAATATAATGGTTTTGCTGCTAGCAGACAGAAGAAAATAGGTGTTCAGAAATTGCAGTGTCTAAGTAATATTAATAAGCAGCACCTTGGAAAGAAACTCACTTTCTGATCAAAATCATTTCTATCCAGGAAGAAATTTGCACTTCACAAAATAAATTATTTGTAAGGCCAAACTTCTGTAAAAAATATTAAAGCTTGGAATCGCTCTACAGTACCCATTTTAAACAGTCATCCAACATAGGCCAGCATTTTCACCATCCCTATCTGAAAGTAAGCAGGCTCACGGCATCAATCACGCTCGCAATAAGGAAATATTTCCTCCCCCAAGCAAAATGTATAAATACATAAAGAAAACAAACAAAATATTAACAATGGCCGAAGCCAAAAACATGCATTATAAAGACATTTATAATACATTTTACAAAGTTACCAAAATCTCTCCCACAACTGCACCTCAATGTTTACCAACTTTGGTTTGAAATTCCACTGGGGGATTTGTAAATTGTTAGTATAGTCCCAGATGATGGATTTAAAATACTTTTGGATTTGGATAAATCATCTGAAAAAAGCGGAATGGGAAAACATATTTCCCACATCATTTAGCCTTCTTCTGAACAAGGGCTTTTAGAATAAACAAGTCTTTTGCACCAGGAACTATATTCTGTTTCACAGACTTTTACTTTTACTGATAGCACTAGGGTTCCCCCAAAAAATTGACTTTTTTTTCGAGGTGGGGGAAGAATGGGAATTGGATTTTTGAAAACCTGAAATAGGTATGTTAATAGACACACACCTATCAGCAAATTTTAAAGTGATACATCACGCTGAAGAATTTCTACAAAGTGCCACCTAATTTAATCAATATGATTTAAAAAGCCTTGAGTGCCATATAAAAAAAAAATACTGGAGAGGGATGTTGCCTAATCTGGTTAGGCCATGGATAAACCATCATATGATCTGAAAAGTTCATTGGTCAGAGATTTATACTGTTATAGTGTATACAGATATTTGTACTGTTTTTAATTGTTTATTTATGACACATAACCAAAATAGACATTTAAAATATGAGATTAAAAAGAAAAATAAAGAATTAAAGCCAATTTTTAAAACATGAACTTAAGGAGAAAGTGATATAATACTTTAGCCATGAATCACATTAGAAAGAAATGTTTTGGTATGTGATTGAAAGCTTCAGAATTGAAAAATTGACCTGCTGGTTCTCATCAAGGCCCCACTTAGTTCAGAATTTTGTCAGGTACCTTTGGAATGCTCATAACTACTTGATGAGGGCACAGCTCCCGCTCAAAATCTTCTTTCCCTGCAACTGATACCTGGAGATTTGTTTCCCCTGCCACAGAAGTAACAATGAGTCATTCCTAGCATTCTGCGAAAGACAGAAAAGTATCTTCCTATCTATTCTCCTTCAGTGGCATATGATTTAATTTTAATGTACCTGAAGTCACATTTTAAAAAGTTTTTTTAGCCTCCTCTGCACTTTTCCAATATTGGAAAAATATACATTAGGACATATGGAGATATATGTAGATGCATATGTAGATACATCTGGAGAAGTATATGAAAATATGTTTAGTGAGAATCTTCTCCACTATTTTAGATCTGCATCAACATATATGATGAGTACAGACTTATGCCCTAAGGAACATTGATGTCATGGAAACTCAAGGGAATGGAAATTGAGCTGTATTATAAGTACTTTTTCCTTGTAATTGTATTTATGATCCCATGGGAATCAAGAATATAACACCTAAAAGCATTAATTGGAATTATGCATATAAATCCTTAGAGTTCAATGTGTCTTCAGCCTGATCCATAATAATTAGTTGTTTTTATTAGCTGTTGCTACATCAGTGGCAAAGTATGTCAATGTCATCTTATACACCACTGGAAGATACCTCTAAATAGGGAGAACCTAATTCTGTGCCATATATTGCCTCAAATATAATTATGTCCTTACCAGATATAAAGCAATCTATCCCTTTAATAGGTCCATTCCCATGCTGATTGGAGATTATAAAGGCTAATATCTCTGTTCTGGAAGATGCAAGGTTGCAAATGACTGCCCACAGAGTAGAATGCAGCATAGTTTGTAACTTAACACCAGATAGGAGAAAGGAGCTGTGCTGTAATAGGTCTCCAGCAGTATTCTTCATAAACTTTACATTATCTTATAATCTTTATATATATTTATTGATTGATTAGCCTATGGGCCATATCAACGTACAGGTTCAAATACATATTACCAATAAAATTCTAAACAAACAATTTAAAATGAAACTAGGATAAAATACAATAGTTATAGGATAAAATACAATAATTTGATACATAAATATATAAAATAGAATAAAATGACATAAAATATATTTCTTTATCACTCCTTAAAATCTACCCCAATCAGGCCCACATATGCCAATCTCAGTCGGACCATTTTAGTCAGAAATTGTGCTGTATTAAACATTGTTTTCAGATTCTGGCCACACATGAGGTATGTTGTTTTAAAATGGGCCTCCTACTGGGCCATACGTTTAATGTGAATCAAGGTACTTATCTCTTGCCCCCTTATATAAATTATAATCAGTGGGATGACTTTATTTTTCACAAGGTCTTGATCAATAGAGAAATATTAAATCAGGGGTGTCAAACTCATGACTTGTGGGCCAGATGTCTCATGTATTGGCCATGCCATTACCAGTTTAGCAAAGGGGAAAAAAGTCACGATACATCATGTTACGTGATGCCGCAAGTTTGACACCCCTGTATTAAATGAATAACCATGCATGAGGGATGAGCTGGAACCTGATGTCACAAATTCTACTGATACCCCCCATCTTCTTACACATTGTTCAAATACATTTTCCTTTTTTTTCTTGCCTAGTTAATTGAAGGCTACCCAGAATTGCTACCAAGTCAGATGGCTTGATGGTAGGTAGGTATGTAGGTAGGTAGATAGGTAGATAGATGATAGATAGATAGAAAGTTCCTTGAAGATGGGCTCCAGCACAAGTCTGAAAGCTCAGAAAACAAAACCTCTGGTCCTAGTGACCAACCCAGATTGTATCCTGCAACATTATCCTGGGACATGTATATTCACCTTCATTCATGAGAGATAATTGAAATTTAAAAACCTTCTCCCTTTCACCTCATAATGCTACAGTGTAGTTTAGTTGAGTAACACAGCATGTTACCCTGTTTGCTTATGCAAAGCTTTAATTTAAAGGCAATTCGATTGATTCATCCCCTTAAACTAAACCTTAGATTCAAATTGGTAAAACATTTAAATGGGTGTCTTTGAATTAATTGGAAGATTTGATGGACTTTTGTGCATGTGTGCACAGACTTTTATTTAATCAAATCTTTGAACTGAACAAGCCTGATCATTCAAATTACAAATTCAAATTGCTGGACTTGCATCTGCTGAGTTGCACACTCCAGTTTATAAGGCAACAGTCCCAGCTTTGATCTTTGTTAATTCCTGGTATAGTTAGTCTGAAAATTCTACGTAAAAGCCTCAGACTGTACCAAGTTACAGGAAACGACAGTCCCATCCATAAGCATTGCTTTGAATATTGTTTATTCAATTCATGTATGAGCTATATCCACTAGGCATTTGTGGAAATAAGACACATACAGAATAAGCAGTATGGAGAAAGAAGCCATTTTCAGCCATTACCTGCCTTCTACTGCTTCCAAGCCTGCCATAAACAGATGAACTGTCAAAGATTGCTGGGTTGGGATAAATCTTCCCTAATCCTACTTTGGGAACTTTATACAATCCCTGACAAGGTCTTCCTTGAAAATTGTATTATCTAAGTGCATAAGGCTAAAACATACCATGTCTTTCATATGCAAAACACAATTATGCTTCTATATTAAAGCAGTCCCAAGTCTTCTTTCGAGATAACATTATTTTAGAAACCGTTGAACTGTCATGGGATTGTTTCTGGGGTGGGAGAAGAGATGTATCTTTTATTTGCCTATAGAAATGATGTCCTGGCATTTTGCATTAGCACAAACTGGTGCTGATACTCTGAGACTGAGCCTCCTTCGTCAGGATTCAAAATGTGAGTCCAATCAACAAGAAAACAATAAGATATGACAAAGGAGTGTGAGACTGTAACATGATGCACCTCGAGGGACACCTGCATGGAAAAGAAGGGGGGAATTATATGCATTCAGTAGCCTAAGGTAAGATTTTTTTTATTTCACCCTATAATGTAATAAAATATGATAATAAAAAGGCAGAGGGATGAAACAAAACATGTCGGTTTTTCAATGTGAAAAAATCTATAGGTGCTGCCTAGGATGGCATAATTTTCAACCTTATAGAATACAATGAATAACTAAAATATATACATTTTTGTTTCTTAGCAGTAATTCTAATTTTGAACAAGATTTTTTAAATTGCATATACATTACTCGATTTACTGTTTGGAAACAAAAGAATGATAGAGAGAGCCAGAATATTTATAAGCATCACTCACTGCCCAAATGATGCAGTTGTTTCTTTTTTTAAAAAAAAAATCTGATTGTGATGTATTAAACTGGATAAGAATTAATTACTAGGGGAAAATTACAATGCTGAGTGGGAACTCTGGAAGTTACCACAATCTGGATGTAAGCAAGTGTGGAAAGCTAAACTAAATGAGTGCCACTTTCAAGCAAAATAAAAATTAAATGAAGAACATTATTTCAATTAAATATGATCCCAGCTAATCCTAGAGAAAGTTGAGGATTTTTAACATTCATTTATGTTTATGCAACAGTTGAAGTTTCTGCTCAAGTAGGACTCAACTATGTATGTATCAGATTGACTTATTTTCATTTTTTCTAACTGTAAACATTAGCATACTTTTGTCCTTATGATCATACTATGATACTAATTCTAAAGCCAGCAACTGCTTAGGCTAGGTTCCTGAAGTCAATTATCAATAATATAACATATACATGGATTACATCCGAAACAAAGGGAACATTCTCTTAGAAGACTTGAAGAAACTCATTCTCCAGCACTGACGATGTTTTTCTGATATTTGTATTGTTTTTGTTTTCTGTGGTTCTGATGGTTGCTGCTCCTGCTGTTGTAATAAAAATGACAAGTTTGGATTCAAACATTATGGTAAAATCAGTATATATTTCTGAAAAGGAAAGCAGAAAAGAAGCTAGAAATTGTTACTTCAAAATAGAAATGCATTGCACTATGTAAGACTATACAGAACAATATGATTTAATATTTTTAGCCACAAATAGACTTACAGTTCTTTTGTTTTTGTTTTTTAAATTGGATGAAAATCTAATATTAAAGTATCTAAGTTATTAAGTATATTTTTCTGCATGTGAAAGTAGCTAGGATCTAATTTCTCAAAAATGTCTATCAGCCAGAACAAAAGACACTGTGGCGAAGTTGTCTTCAATCTTACAATGATGGAAGAGCATTCCTTGAAGAACGATCTTCTTTATTAATTACAAATCATACAAAATAATAATTTAATCATATTCCCATGAATTATGGATCTTCAAGGAATATTAAAGACCATTTGTGGTTATAATCTCTTTCACCAAGCAGAGATAAGACCTTGTTTATTAACTGATCCTTGTTTTATTTAAAACATGTCAGAGATGTCTTTTAGGTCAATCAGGCAAGATAACAAGCTCTATCAAGCTTGGCAAAAACAATCCAATTAGCATCAAATGATATTTATGAAGGAAGAGGACAGAAGGATATAGAAACAAACACATGTTCTATATGCAACACTGTGATGAATACAGCATTTTCATTTAACTCCTGATAACCTAGTAAACAAAACGACCAACATTTTATTATTTATTTATTTATTTATTTAAGCCACCCATCTCATATTCATGACTCTGAGCAGCTTACAATTAAAACATAAACAGTATCCCCAAAATAAATATAAAACAGCCACACAAGCTATACAAGCATTAAAAACAACTAAACAGTTAATGGCATACAATATAATCTCTGAGAAAGCACAATAATTCAAAAAGGATACATCCATTTTATGGGCTCCATACTACTGTCTCATTCCCAGGCCAGATGGCAAAGAAAGGTCTTCAGATCGTTTCAGAAGGACACCTGGGTGAGGGCCAGCCTAACCTTGGAGAAATAATGTTCCATAGGGCAAGTGCAGCAGCAGCAGCAGAAATATAGAATAGGTTCTTTAAGTTCAATTGCTGCATGACAATAAGTTTTGAAATAACTAAGGCCATGCAGAACCTAAATTTCCTTCCTTCCTATGGCTTCTATTTAGTGTTTCTAATAGCTTTATCTCCCAGAATTCCCAGCCACACATCTTAAAGTTGCTGCAGTTAGTTTCTTTCTTTATCAAGGATAAATAGATAATCACTGTCTAACACTCACAATTAATGTCATAAGATTTTAAAGGACAAGGTTTATTTAGTTCACAAGCAATTTTGAGCAGCTTATTAACAAATTTAAAAATAATCATAAACACAATTCAAAGACTGACAACCAAGGACCCCAATCAATATACTGCAATAACCTTTAGAGATACACTAACTCAACAATATGACCAGTGCTCACAGGACCAGACAGGTTTTCAACTGTATACAAAAGACCAATATGGTTGGGGCCATCCAACCCTGAGGAAGCAAGCAGTTCCATAGGATAGACATTATGAACAAGAAGGTACTGTATACTTCCTGGGTCTCATCAGAAATCATTGCTTTATAGAAAAGATTCTGAACATTCCAAATCTGTTGAATCTGGTGGGGGAACAATATTAATGGGACATAAGCAATCCTACATTTAATTTTGTTCTATGCTATGAAGGACATTGTAGGTAATAACCAACACTTGAATTGTATTCCAGAAGCTTAAAGCCAATGTAGCTTGCAAAGTAGTGATGTTTCATGGACATACCAAGGCACACTCATAATTATTTATCAACTAGAACAGGGGTGTCAAACCCACTCCATCAAGGCGGCATCACGTGTCATATCGAGACTTTTTTCCCCTTTGCTAAACTGGGTGGGGTGGGGCCAGCACGTGATGCATCTGGCCCATGGGCCACAAGTTTGACACCCCTGAACTAGGAGCAGCTTCTAAGTTTTTCTAAGGAAGCCCATGTGGAACACATTGCAGTAATGCAATTGGCAGGTCACTAAGGCATGAGTTACTGGGACCAGGGCCTCTAGAAACAGGTGCAATTACAACACAAAATGAAGTTGTGAAAAGAACTTCCTGGCCATGTCTGTGGCCTGATTTTTTTTTCCCTTTATTATCCTCCCTCCTTCCCTCCCTCCCTCTCTCTCTCTCCCCCATCTTGTAAACAC
>JANHJO010000205.1:0-10275 GCA_032468235.1 Pseudoxyrhopus heterurus
TCTGTAAACCGCTTAGAGAGAGCTGAAAAAAGCACTGATAAGCGGTATATAAATCTAATGCTATTGCTATTGCTATTTCAGACAAATGGTTGTCCAATCTCTTCTTAAAAAAGGCTCCGGTGATGGAGCATTGACAACTTCTGGTGGCAAGTGGTTCCTCTGGTTCATTGTTCTTACTGCTAGGAAGTTTCTCCTTAATTCTAGGTTGCTTCTCTCCCGGATTTGTTTTTTCATCCATTGCTTCTTATCCTGCCTTCAGGGGATTTGGAGACCCTCTTTTTTGTGTGTGTGTGTGGCAGCCCTTCAAATAGTGGAACATTGCGGATCACGTCACCCCTAGACCTTCTCTTTGTTAGAGTAATCGAATAAGAGATTTGGAAGGAGCCTCAGAGGTCTTCTGGTCCATCCCCCCTCAAGTAGGAGACCCTAAAGGAGAGGGGACGAGAGAGAGAGAAAGAAAGAGAGAGAGAGAGAGAGAGAGAGAATGAGAAAGAGACAGATATATAGAGAGAGACAGAGAAAAAAGAGAGAAAGAGACAGAGAGAAAGAGAGAGAGATAGAAAGAGAGAGGGGGAGGGAAAGAGAGACAGAAAGAGAGAGAGAGAGAGAGAGAGAAAGAGACAGTTAAAGAGAGAGAGAGAAAGAGAAACAGAGAAAGAGAGGGAAAGAGAAAGACAGAAAGAGACAGAGAGAAAAAAGAGAAAGAGACAGAATTAGAGATAGAGACAGAGAGAGAGATAGAAACAGAGAGAGTGGGGGAGGGAAAGAGAGAGGGAAAGAGAGACAGAAAGAGAAAGAGAGAGAGAGAGAGAAAGAGAGACAGTTAAAGAGATAGAGACAGAGAGAAAGAGATAGAAACAGAGAAAGAGAGAGAGAGAGGGAGGGAAAGAGAGAGGGAGAGAAAGATCATGTCACCCCTAATCCTTCTCTTTGTTAGCTTGACCCCCTCCTCTTTGTGGCAGCCCCCACTCCAAATATTGGAAAATGCTATTGTATCATCCCAGTCCTTCTTTTCATCAAGCTTAGACATACCCAATTCCTGCAACCGTTCTTTATGTTTTAATCTCCATGTCCCCTAATCATCTTTGTTGCTCTTCTCTGCACTCTTTCCAGAGTCTCAACGTTTTTTTTTAATATTGTGGTGACCGCAATATTTTAATATTGTGGTGACGCAATATGCCAAGTGCGGCCTTACCAAACAATTATAAAGCGATATGAATGCTTCAAGTGGGTGGCTTGGGCTGGGGAATTCTGGGCGTTGAAGTCCACAGGTCTTAAAAAGTTGCCAAGTTACACCCGATTTAGAAGAAGAAAAGAAGAATAAAAACCAGCCTGAAGAAGCCGGAGGTTTCGTGACTTCTGGCTGTACATTGTTCAGGGGGATTATGAGGCGTTCCCGTTTTTTCCCCTCACAGGCCTACACACGTTTCCCGAGAATTTACCTCATGCTTTGCAATATTAACATATTGCTTTATTGTGCCTTTAATGGCATGATTTCCTTAAAAGAGACAGGTAAATAGAAGGATCAAAGCTGGTATGAGGGGAAAAGTTAACCACCAGGCAAGGAAGGAACCCCCTGATTTTCATCCTGACACTTAGTATTGCTGCTGTTGGACTGTGATGGCAGGCAAGAAGCCACAGCAAGTTTCAAGAAAGGAAAATCCACAACCTCTGCCTTCCTTGGTTCTACTCTCTAAGTGGATAAGGCTCAGGAACAAAGGGCATTGGTGATAGAATAACATGGAATTAATGTTAGGGTACAACCTCTTCTGAATGGTAAATGTCTTTGCAAAAGCATATTTATCATGTTTATCTTGGTTGACACAATTTTCTGAGCTTTGCCAGAACACTGAACTATAAATCAATCAATAACAACAGGCTGGCTTTTCCTGTAACACTAGGCTACATAAAAATTGGTTGCTCAATTTGTGGTGTGAATACTGCCATAGTGAGATTCTTCTTTAGGAAGGCAGTGTTAAGAAAATCAGCAGTACACACCAACCAAGCAAAAAGCAGTGCAACTTGCTTTTTTTTAAATTTCTGCAATTGGGAGATTCATAACATGAGAATGTCTGTTTTGCCTTGTTATGCTGCTAGTCCTTTTACAGCATTTTGACAGAAGCTTTTTATATATTTCTTGCACACAGACAAGCCTTAAGGTCAGCAGGACAATACAAAAGAGAAGGTATCATAAAACAATAATATAGGAAATGTCCTGATAGGCTTCAGTGGTCAGGAAATTGAGATACTGCCAACGATCAAGGACAGTGCTAGACATCGCCTGTACTCATGGCATTTAACAATCCTTGCAATGCTTAAATAGCAACGATTCAAAGAAAGCATATTTGTGGTCACGTAAAGGTGTGTCTGACTTTTATCTTACTCTGTTGATAGTAGTGGAAGGATCCAGGAATGCTAAGAATGTATGAGAAAAACAATAGAAAAGCGGGGAGGGAAATTTAAGGGTAAAGGAACAAGAAGGAAGAAAAATATGGAGGAAGGTTTATCCTTTTTTAAAAATGTAAGACAGTCATGGGTCAACATAACAATATCAGTATTGCAGCAATAATAAAAAAAAGGCGAAAAGAAGAAGATGGTTTTCTTCTTAATACTGTAGTAACATAATAGGTAGTGAGATGACACAATATATATCATATAAAAAGTGTGATATAAGAAAGAAGAAGATGGTTTTCTTCTTAATACCATAGTAACATAATAGGTAGTGAGATGACAGAATATATATCATATAAAAGGTGTGATATAGAAGATATAAATTATATAAAAGTACAAAATTTCCACAACACAAAACAAAAGACTATTTAGACAAAACTGCCATTGTTATTTTTTTTAAAGAAATAACTTTAACATGTAGATTTTGATTCCTATCAGCTAAACCAACAGCAAGAGATTATGGGAGCTGTAATTCAGAAGGCCCAAAAGATAATTCTGGATCTTTCTTTTAAAGTAAGATGGATGTGGAAATACACAAGACCTGAAACATTCACAAAACATCCCACTTTCTCCAATATAATCATCTTATGATACACCAGATGGCTCCAGTCAATGGTGCAAATAACACCAATGGAGAAATCCGAGAGATACTTGAAATGGAATCCAAGCCATTGCCTTTAGCCTAAAAGGTACAAGATCAAACAGCCTGGTAGTCAGGTTCAAGAAAGTGGCCACATGTAATTGCAAGCTCATCATGAACCATCTCCTTTACTGTGACTGAGTTATTAGCTTAGGGACTGTTCTCTGTTAAGAATGTATACAGGAAATTCAAGCACTTGATTACAGGTAATATAAATAGTTTCGGTGAATGAATTTGCTGAATAAGATCTAGTTATAGAACAAATCAAGAACTAAGGAGGAATTTCCTGACAGTGAGAACAATTAACCAATGGAACAGTTTACTTCAGAAGTTGTGGGTATTCAATCACTGCAGGTTTTTAAGAAGAGACTGGATAGCCATTTGTCCAGAATGGTACAGGATTTCCTGCTTGTGTAGGGGGTTGGACTAGAAGACTGCCAAGTCCCTTCCAACTTTGTTATTCTATTATTCAACTAAACTTTGCTTCGGTCTCTCTTTCTAGAATAGGGATAGAGAGCTATTCTATCCAGCACTCCCATTATTGTTCAAATTGAGCTAGTTAATATAGTTCAGCAATATTCTGCTGAATTTTGCAATACCCAGAGATTATTGAAAATCTCCTGGTTAAGTGCCAATTGTAGATTCTAACAGAAACAACACAACTTCGTTCTGATATTGCTGTAATTAATAAAGCTAGGGGTATGAACTAGATATTCAAGAGGAAGGATAGGGTTAGGGTTCAATTCAATTCTGATACAAAACCCTGCACTGAGAATGAATTCTAAACTAAATATATTTATTTCTCTAGATTCTGATTGGTGGATCTACAATACAAAGTAAAATCTACATCCAGAAATTTCCCTGCCTTTGGATTAGAGTACTGTATGCAAATATCTCCATATCTCTTTAAAACAGGAGTCCCATTTGCACATTACAGGAGTCAGGGGAATCTAAACATGCTGTGCAGAACTCTAAAACAGTACAAATATCTTGCTTAATTAATCCAAGGGGAATTAAAATTTAATCACACACAAACAATCTTTTGAGAGCTAACTCCATCTCCAGATTAATTAATCTTCTTGTATTGTGTGAACTACTTCTTGACCATTAGTTAACATTCCTCAATTCTAACACAATATCCTACCATAGTGTTTCTTAAACTTTTTTCTCTCAGGACTCTTTCCCACTTTTAAAAACGATGGTGGACCAAAAGAGTTTTTGTTTGTATGGGTTTTATTTATCATTATTTACTGATGCATTCACTGCTACTACTTCTTCTCATGATTGTTTGATGGGATTTTATTATTATATTATTCTTCAACATAAGCTGGCAAATAATTTTGATTTGGCAGACTCCTAATAGGAATTTGGAGAACTCCCAGGTGTCTTAGGATTATACTTTAAGAAAGTCTAGAAACCCTTCTGCCTTGATAGTTTTCATCCCATACAACAGGTAAAAGGGGGAAGCAAAGGTTGAGGGTATTTGCCCTCTCCAAATAGAAAGATTAAAAGAGCAGGAACTTGGATAGCAAATATGTCAGCTGCCCAGTATTCTATCAATAGCTTGGAGGATTTAAAATAATGGTTGTGATATGGCAGATCAAGCTGTCTGTGATCCTTGCTATTGGTAAACAAAGGTGAATCTGTTGAATAGAGAAGGAGATGATTGGGTTTTCACCACTGTACAAACTCAAGATAAACTGTCTTTCAAGGGATACTAAAATATAGGCAGAGATATCCTCCAAATGGTTCAACTTGTCACTATCTTTTCTTCTGTTCAAAATAGAGGAATCTTAAAACTTCATTGATCAATATAAAAGCTGATCACATGTAAGGCACAATTGCCATTTTCTTCAGTCTAGCTCAAGGAAGTGACTGAAGCTTCAGTTTTAGAAGCAATTGTGTGCCACAGGAAATACTTGATCACAGTCCAAACAATGAAGCCCTGATCTCAGCAAGGAGCAAAGTAGTGTTCTAAGAAATGACATGCCTTTCTTTTGTGGTTACTTCCATACAGAGTACAGCAAAAGTTTTGAAGCAGGACATGAATATTTTATCAAGAGCATGAGCATACAAAACCACACAACTCAAATAGTTTTTCTTTTGGTGGTGACAATTGCTAAATCAGATGATCTGCATACAACAAGCCTTCACTATGTGAGTCAAAATGTTGAATTCAGCTGATCACTACAACAGAGTGGGCAATCCCAGAGTTGCATGAATCCCCAACCCCACTTATTTTGCAGCCCTCGGGGCTTCTGAAATCACAAGCTGTGGCATGAATTTCAAGCAGAAAATGTCAACATTCCAAGTAATGCACCCATAGAAATCAGAACTCTGAGGAAGGCAAATTCCTCAAAAAACTATTCAGGAAATCTGTAGTAGCTTAATATAGCTGAATGGCAAAGAAACACCCAAGAACATCTGCTTCTCTAAACAAAAATAAGAAAAAATATTGGAAAACTCTGGGTCACCCACTTGCCATCATTGCCTTGTCAACTGTACTCTCCAGAAAATGCTAATGCAGCCCCCAGTTACCAAAAACTGTCCTTCACAAATTGCAACGATCATGGACAATCCTATATCTGTTATGAAAGCTTTTTCAGCCTGGTGCTCTGTAAACCCTCAAAACCTTGTCCAAAGTAGCTGAGACGGGCTGAGCAGAATAGCTATCTGAAAGATATCAAGTTGCCCAAAGATGCCTTAAAATTGTTCTCTCATTGCTTCTTTTTATTTCACTGAATGATGATCAGGGTGTGAAAACATGTGGTCTTCTAGGTAGTGTTGGAGCGCAATTCATATACTGTAATTTCTTACCATTGGTTATGCTGACTAGACCTGAAGGACATTAGATGTCAATAACATTACATGGATCATCATTAGATCCAGACTCAAATTTCTAGTCCCAGCCAAGACGTCAAGTGGGTGATCTCAAGTCTTCATTATCTCTCAGCCTGCTTTGTAGACCTTAAGCCTTCAAAGGCTTGTAAGGGATAACAAGACAGGAATAAACTGCCCTAAATTTCTTGGATACAAAGAGCCATGTGAATGGAAAAATTAAATAAACAGCAGGAATAAAATGTGAAATGGCTTCTCAAGCAGTAATAAGTTAATGCTGATGCATTCTCTAAGTTGCCATCTAGAAGCTGTTCTGAAAAGAAATGTTGTCTGTTTTGCTGCTATTGTGGGAGGAAGATGCACACTTTCTGCTAACTGAAGCACTGACAAAATTAAGATGCCAAGAAAAAAGCAACAGAAAGATAAAAAAAAAAACATCTGCTGTCATATGGATTTGCTTAGAATTTTTTTCCATACAGAAATGACACATCCCTCTATAGATCTCTAGGTAAACATCAACTTCACTTTCACACTGATCAAAATAGTTTCTTTTGAAGAGAAAAAAAAAATACCAGCCAACTCCCACGCTGGATATAACAAACTCTTTGTTTTTCAGGGATCACCCTCATTCTGTTGCAGGGCTCCACAGAGTATCTAAAACATCTCATATGCAGATTCAGATAAATAAAACCACATAACGTATTTATTTAGACCTTACTGTCTCTATACTGCAATATACTTTGTGTAGTTCAAAAAGAAAAATTAAGTTCCCATATCTTAGGAGCATACAATCTAAATAGACATCTCTTCCTTGGGTCTGCTATCCTTGCATTCTTTTGGAAGAATAATTTATTTTGTAATTCTTTTTCATTTCTGATTTACCTATGGTTATTCTACCGGTATTTTCACTTATTTTACTTTTTTCTTCCATGTTGCATGATTTTCCCTCCACTCACCTCTGGTTCTTCCATAATCACCATTCACTGAAACATAATATGCATCAGCATCTGATGCATTTTTATTTTCATATATATCTACAACACCTTCTGATAATACTTTCATTCTTAATTAAATTTACATCTGTAATTCACACACCTGGTATGCTAAAGCATCTGAATTGCAAAGGTTTTAATGCAGGAGTAAACAAAAAACATTTGTTTTTCATTTATTATGGCACAAACTTTCATAGGCTACAGCCCACTTTATTATATGGTGGAGACTTCTGAAGTCTTTGTTTCTGCCTCTCTCTGTATTGTGAATATAGTTCTCTATTTGTCTGTGTGTGTTGTGGATGCAGATTGCATGCCAGACATCAGGCTCATACTCACATCCCCATGAGTGAAAGGTAACTTTCTGTCATGTACACTCTCAGGGCAGGCCTGCACTTTATGCCTGGCCCATTAAGAGTACTGTACCAGTCACTTACTCCTTTCTGCCTACAGGATTGGATGGAGTTGTCCTCCTCCTATTCCCAGCCTTTTGAAAATGCGTTCTGCAGGCATGTTCTGCTGCTTCAATTCAAAACTATTTTCCAACCTGATCTTTCTTAAGTCCTTCAGAGCAGATGGTAGCCAACACTTAGTCTCGTTTTAGTAGGAGCCCCAGCCATCATTAGCGGCAGTGCTTGGCACTCGAGTGGACACTAGTGGCTGCCAGGTTGCTATGTCCTCTCCAATCAGCAGTCTCCATCTTTTGATTTTATAATCTTCTAGTTGATCCTCTAATGGCTTTAAGTCAATGAACAATCCTCAATCCTAGAAGCTCATGCTCCTTTCAACCCTTATCCCAGTGGCATCCTTTCCATTTCTGACCCAGGCTTCTTTTGCTTTCCTTTCACTGCTCATAGGACTGCCAACTTTCTCTTCCCTTTATTTTTCAAATAATGTTGTTACTTAGTTTCTCTAAAACCGGATTACCAATTTGTTCTTTCCACAAAGTTTCCATGGACCCACAGGAAGGTGGGAGTAAACCCCCCCTCCCAATCTTTTCCTTTTTATTGTATCATTTACAACTGCAGTATAAATATAATATATGGGGGGGGGGGGAGAGGAAAGGAATCCACATAAGTGTCAAAAGAAATAATGTGGGAAGGGGATTGAAGGCATCTATGTGGACAAACAACCAAGAAAGCAAAGGCAAGGCATGAAAAACAATGGAAAGAAAGGCAGCTTCTGATAGATACAGTGAAATTTGCATTTCCTTCCTGGGTGGAAGGGTAAGAAGCAGGAAATGATCAGTCAGGTCTTGCAGTGGCTGTCTGGTACCCTATATTCCTTTGGCGTGAAGTCTTTTACAGGTAGACCTCACTTAGTGACTGCCCTGCTGAGTGACCGTTCAAAGTTACAATGGTGATGAAAAAATAACTTTAGACCACTCCTCGCATTTATGAGCATCACAACATCCTCACAGTTACGTGATTTGTGCACTTCACAGCTGTCATCCAACAAGCAGAATCAATGGAAAAGCTGGCAGTAAAATTGCATGTCCTGGTCATGTGATGCCTTGCTTAATGATCTCTGGTGGCTCGCTTAATGACCAAGTGGGAAATGATGTCATCAGTTGCAGTCCCTTGAGGTTTCATTTAGCAACTGCATCACTTAGCAATAGAATTGCTGGCCCCAATCATGGTTGCTAAGCGAGGACTACCTATACTCACCATTAAGGTGAATGAAGCAGCGTTCATTAACAGGAGACTCTCAGGGGCTGCAACAAGGTGTTGGAGAAGAAAGCTAAGTTCTATATAGTGGCTGTCATGGGACTTGCTTCACTGAATCAAGGAAGGCATAGTTTCTAAACAGTTTCTAAAACCTCAGTCATCATTTCATTTGCTACCATCCTACAAACACACAAGGCAGGGAGGAGAAAGAGGGGTGAAAATGTTAGAGATGAGTAAGCCTTCATCCATGTTGGTACTGATCCAAATCTAAACATCACCCTTTTATTTTTGCATGTGCCAAAAATAGGAAGGAACTGACTCAAGACATGACAACTGCAATCCTAAACCATCCAGAGACCAGTCTTTCCTACAGAGATTATTAAAATGCTACAACTGAGCGCATTATCCATTATTATATATATTGCAGATCTGCCAGGAGTATATGTAAGTTTGCCCTTGGCAGAGACTGGCTCAGTGGCATTACAAGATGGCCAGCTTAATATGGAAGATGTTAACAATCCTGAAAGGGGGGGGGGGGAATTCAGCATCCAATGACTTTTCAAAAGCTATTTAACTTCACAGTCTTTTCCTTTACAAGTAAAATAAACAAGAGGAAGGAAATCCTTCTTCACTTGAACTCCCCTGTGGAACATCCGCTTGGAAAGTGAACAGAAACTCCGACCTGCCACACCTTACACACACACACACACACACACACACACACAGCTTCCTCAGAAGGCTTCTTTCAAAGGGCAGCCAGTCCAAGACCGCGTCATTCGCCGCTCCCTGGGAGGCTCCGCTCATTCGCCTCCTATTCGAGGTTGAGGAGGGGGCTTGTTGGTCGGGACTGCAGTCCAGCCCATCCAGTGGCCACTCTTTCGATGCCTAAGGGGCAGGATCCCAAATCTTCCTCTCCTCCAGCGGCTCTCGGAATAGAAAAGTTCTCGTAAAATCCTTGCACCTCCGCGAAAAAGGAAAATAACTAGTCTCTGAATTCAATTTCACCTTTAAACTCTGATAACGGAAAGGGGAGGATCTGTCTCTAAACCAACTCTTGTAAGCACTACAAATCCTGCAAAGTTTCGTTATTTGCCCCTTTTCCTCTTCAATGTGCTCGGCCCGCAGCCTGGATCGGGGCAGTGTCTCGATGAAGATCCCCAGCTATCCAAGTAGAGTTGTTTGGAAGTTGAGTCATGGCAACTGGGCTTCTTTTCGTGTTGGTTCGAAATGTTTCGCTGCTTATTCAGCTACTCGGAGAAGCGAAACGTTTCGAACAACCCCCCACCCACACACACACATACAAAGCCCAGCTGCCATGGCACAACTTCCAAATTGGATCAGATGACATGAAAGCAGTGTTCCAATATCTAAGAGGCTGCCACAAAGAAGTTGGGGGTCAACCTATTCTCCAAAGCAGCGGAAGGCAAGACAAGAAGCAACGGTTGGAAACTAATCAAGGAGAGAACCAACTTAAAACAAAGGAGAAATTTCCTGACAGTTAGAACAATTAATCAGTGGAACAAGCTGCTTCCAGAAGTTTCAACACTGGAAGGTTTGAAGAAGAGATTGGACAACCATTTGTCTGAAATGGTACAGGTTTCCTGCCTGAGCAAGGGGTTGGACTAGAAGACCTCCAAGGTCCCTTCCAACTCTATTATTCTGTTCTGTTCTGTTCTGTTCTGTTCTGTTC
>JANHJO010000208.1:0-13607 GCA_032468235.1 Pseudoxyrhopus heterurus
CTCAGGCAAGGGTTATGCGAAGTGTGTGTGTGTGTGTGTATGTGTGTGTGTATGTATGTGTGTGTGTATGTATGTGTATATATATATATATATACACACACATATACATATATATAAAATTGATCATATACTTTGTATTTTAATAGTTATATTTAAATTTCAGGTACAACACCTCTACTGTGAATTGGTTCTGCATATAAATAACTTTATTTTCCAAGTAATGACATTATAGTGGAAATCTAGAAAATTTCCATTTCAACACATGGGAAAAAGGTAATCTATATTTTTATTTATCAGTACTGAAATGACCCTAAAATATATATAAAAAAGCTTTTTCCTGAATAAATTAAAAAGAATTCAACAGCCATCCTTTTAATATTTTACTACTATTTCTAGTTTTGCTAAACTCTGTTTGTATCATCCATCTGCAGCTGTTGTCAATTATTTAAATTCACGATAATCTACTGCCATAATCTACTGCTACTTTTATCAACAACACATTATCAATCTTTTAAAACATAAATCTGAACTTATTTTAAATGATACCAGTGAAAATATACATCACTCAATTGGTGTGCATCCCCCCCGCAATAGATTTGCAAATGTAGTGAGAGACACTGTTCTAATACTACATATAAATTCTTCTCAAAATGACTCTCAATATAAACTATAAAACAAGCAACCTGTAATCAGCCTTAAAATTAAAAAGCACAGTAAATGTATAGTCTTCTAATGCACAATATCATCCAAACGTAACATAACATTTTTTTAAAAATCCAAAGTGTAATCAAGTGAGAAAACATGAGTGACTCTGGCCTCTTATCTCAATCTTCATGTCTTATTAAGAGGGAGATACACATATTCCTCTCTTGGAGAAAAGTCACATATATTGTCACTGAAGATACTTGAAATTTCAGGGCAACTCAGAATATAGAACTATTAAAAGAACAAGTCACTCATATTTTCACTCCTGATTCTTTGCTAGAAAGTGCCTAAGGTTTCTATCTCTGTCTTGCATGTCTACATTGGTGCAAATCTTTCTAAACAACTAAGTTTTTTGTTTTCAACCTCCAATCATCCATGAACAAATTTTTAAAGGCAAATTTATAGACTTGGAAAGTTATCTTTTCTTATATTTAAGCTATTATGAGTAATTTAAATTTTATTACTTTTTTCACTTTTGGAATAGTAGGAAGCAAAATGGCTGCTTTGACTGAAATGTAAATTAGTAACACTGCTCTTTAGTGATAAAATTCCTGGGAACTGGCCCAATCTTATCCTATGCAGAAGTTTAAGTGTGGAGAGGGCATCTCTTCTCAAAGAAAAAGTGCATATTCTAAAACACAGTAAACATTTGGCTCAAAGATTATCTAGTAAGAGGCAGCCTCCATCAGCATGTAGTATCCCCAAACTGTTTTGGTTTCATAGTATAGCATGGGAGAACTACCTCAACATAGTCTACTCGTGCTGATGCTCCTGATGCTGCCATTTCAGGTGTTCGAAAAGGTGCTGCCTTCACATCCTCTGCTGTTGGTGCCATTGTACTCTCCCAGGCGATGGGGCAAGGGGTACACTCTCGATCTTCACATGCTAAGATGAGAAAAATCAATTTCAATGCCCAAAAAGATGGAACTGCTTGAGCAGAAGAGGTGACTAAAACTACCAAATGGATTATGGCACTTAAAAGAGAGACAGCTGACTTACAACATTAGGAAATGACTTTTTTCCCCAGTTTTTCTAAGTCATCTTACAACAAAATTAGAAATTTGGAGACTAAAATTTTCCCCTTCCTTAGGCCAGAGTTAAGTTGCAGAGGGCTAAGATGGGGAAAAAAATCTTTCCTAGTAAATATTCTTAGAAAGTCTTGATTTTTAAAAACTATTTAAAAGACCTTCATTTTACGGGTCTAAAATTGTTTAAGTCATGAAAGTGATTTACCTAAAGAGCTAGTTATAATATCTTATTTTTAGTAAAATTCTAAGCCTAGATTTTTTTCTAAACCCAAACAAATTTCTTGTGCTTTGTGTTTGATTTGATAGTCAATACCACATAATTGTTATGTGATAAACATTTCTAAGTGAACTTTTACATAATGAAATATAGTCTCAAAGCTTTTGAGCCATTCACTGAAAACTAAAATATGTATTTCAAATTCCAAATTGCATTAGCCAAAGGAATATTAGGCAAATACGAAGATTATGAAAATTGGGATTTGACTTTGAAAAATCCCTAATGTGTTAACATTTTAGGTATTTTTTTTTTCTGTATTACTAATATGGAATAAAAAAAAGAATTCTACAATGCAAATAAACTCTGAGTTTAATTAATTAAACTTTAAACTGAATTCATTAGATTACAGTTAGAGTTCCATTAATTAAACTCTATGGATCTTATTTCTCTAAATAAACAAGTTTAAGATTACATTGCAGCTATGATAAACAGATTCAATTTTTTTTTACATATGTTGTCATAACAATACTATTTTAGTCTTGCTTTAGAATTGGAATACTATTTTTATTATCAAATACAACTCAAAGAAAACTACACTGTATAAAACGTAAGTCTTCTTGCTTTTTATGTATTCTCTTCAATGGACAATGTGTAATTCACCTATAGTATGTAAATGTTTGTCAGCACCCGGATTTTTATTATTGCAATTTAAGAAGGATGTGAAGTCTAATGATATCTGAGGTCACATACTTAGTGGAATGGATGACAGTTAATGCACTGCAATTAAATCTGGGCAAAGCAATGTTTTTAGTCAGGAAACTTAATTTCCTGGAGAGAAATGCTTATGGGTGGATTTATATTCTTCTTGAAGAAGAATATAAATTTTATAGTTTTATAGTTTGGAGATGCTCTGGGATTCACCTTTGCTTTTAATATTATCCAGAAGGCAATTCTCTCCAAGAGAACTTCTATTTTTGACCTTTAGCTAATATACGGAATCGATTATTGAGGCAGGCAATTTGGCCATAATCTTGCATGTAATTGTTTCATCTTTCATGTAGACTGAATCACCTTAATATATTCTAGCTTCAGAAACTCCAGTTAATGTAGAATGCTGCTGCTGTGGTTAAATAACAAGATTCTCTCCTCTGACCCCAACACTATACTTACTGCAAGCATTCTACATCTGTTTTAGACAATGGATAACATCTTCAGCACGTCCTTGCCAATCAACTGAAAAAGGATTAACTTTCCGAAATATTCTCCTAGAGCTAGAAATTATATTAAAAAGGCCACAAAATCAAGATTTGGAAAACAAAACAAAATCTCCTTTCTTTTTCTAGCAATAGTTCTACAGGTCCAAACTCTTACTGGTCCCTCCTTTAGAAAGTGTTAATTTGTTTTTATTTTTAAGGCACTGGATTTTATTATTAGGGAAATAAATGGTAAACAAAAGTACAACAGTATTCAGGTTTCTGACTATCACCACATCTTTGGACCTACTATCAGAATTAGAGCATAGGCCTTTACAATTGCAGAATCCTACTCCTGAGTTCATAAATATAAAAATGCATCTATATACATTAAAATATATCCATAAAGGAAATTATAGCTTCTGTCTTGATATAATCTATGGTTTTCATCCTCTAAGATCAAGATGGAGATAGCAACTCCCTACAATGCAAGAATAATTATCTAAGTTAGGAACTGTTTCCTGAAGATTCCCTCTACACCAGGGGTGTCAAACTTGATTTCATTGAAGGCTGCATCAGGGTTGTGTTTGACCTTGGGCAGCCGGGGTAGCTGTGTCCAGGATGGGCATGGCCAGCTTGACATCACTTGTGTTGGGGTGCCTATGGTGGCCCGAGTGCTCTGCAAGCGAAAACGGGTTCCCTAGCTCCATTTTTTGGCTGCGACAGCCTCCTGCAACCATCTGCTAGCAAAAACAGAATGCAGGAGGGCCGCCCACAGCCCTCCCGAGCTCCATTTTTTCTGGCAGAGGCACCGTGGGCTGATCCTTTGCTATTTCCATGGCAGCTCAGCAGGCCAGATCTAAGCAACCCACAGGCTGGACACAGTCCCCAGGCCTTGAGTTTGACATCCCTGCTTTACACGAACCAGCCCAAATTAGGCATGTTTGAAATTGCACTTCCAGATAAAATTAGGAAATACTTTAAGTTCCTAAATTAATTGATACAGAAATATCTATAGCCTTCTGCAATTTCATGTTGGTGCTGTGTAACATGAGCTCTTATTATTGTCAGATGCATACAATCTTCCATAAAGAATGGCTTGAGAATATCCAAACTTTAAAGCTTTAATATTTATGTAGAATTCATATTTAGATTTAAAAAACACAGAAAATCCTGATGATTGTTAGATGAACTAAAATATATTATTCACAGTAATGAGGAATACAAAGCAAAAATTGTTATTATTTGCAACTCATGAAAATTTAAAGAATGATGTTGAAGTTGCTTCAGGGTTAGCCAAGGCATTTTTTTTTGTCCTCAGTAAAGATGAGAGGCTTTCTTCTCATTTTGGGTATAAATGTTGATGAGACTGAATTATGTTAAGGAATATATTTTTCTAACGGTATGTGTATGAATTATTAGCTTACAAATATTTAGTTGGTTTACATGAAAAAATATATCATATCCAAATTGCAACAGCTTGCAACCAAAGACATGGCTATTTGGTGTTCCATGCAATTAGTTTTCACTTTAATGCTCGCTTTAACATGTTCAGGCCCTAAAGTCAAGTTGGATCCTGATGAAAAGCCATGCAAGAAAGCTAGCCATTAAATAACAGGCACTATGGAAACTGATAGTACTAAAGGACCTTGGGTACTAAGTCCAGAAAATACTAAATTTAACCTCTTCTTGGAAAGAACATATAACATACAGTATATTCTGATCTGGCTTACTAAATGGTCTAAATCCACACCCTGGCCATGAGTGCTTAATTTATATAGCTTAATTTATATAGCAAACCTCTGAAAATTTTTATCAGTACTAAAGAGACTTGGTGCCTAATATTTTTACATTGCCATTTTTATTCCATATAAAAGGGCATTCATTTTGGCAAGATCTAATGCCCTACACTCAAAGGTCATGGAGAAGAAATTTAATAAACAGTATACATACCTATGCATCTTGACAGAGGCAGAGATTTGAGACAGCTGCACACATTTTATTGAATTGTTTTATTGGTCTGAACTTTATATCTTACCTAAACACAAAGCTAAATTCTCCCCTTATTAGCAAAAATTTGGTCTGGCCTCAGTTAGAAGTTCTAAGGTGTGTTTTTAGAATTATTATTTAAGGATCATGCTAGTAAAATTTCTGGAAATTTGTAAAATTCTGTGTACTCACAATGTCTTTGTGTTGGATCCCTAGATAAAAACAGATTTTGCTGGTTTATGAAATGTTTTCTATTATTTTATCCTTTTAAAATTGGTTTTGGATACATTGTTTAGATATATTTAGATACATTGTTATGTTATCTTTCGTCTAGACTTAAACAGCATATAAATAACCAAGTAATGAAACAATCCACAGAAGAGGAATCACTACAAAGAACTGCTGTTTAAGGTATGTGAAAAGCCAAGAACATAAAATATAATGGACACCTATGTAAGCAGGTAGGGTTAAATGGCTTATAGGTAATAAGGTGAAACAACATTGAGGTGTAAGTTCCTTAGCCAAACTTCTTTTTCTACTGAGATTTCAAAACTGTTCAGAAAGTTCACGGAATCCTCATTTTCCCTCTATTCTGTAAATGTCTATTTTTCTACAGCTGGGAGTGTTGGCTTGCTTGCAGTAGAAGATAATCCCACTCTTTAGATTCACTCTAATTGAAAAGTTCACTTCTCTCTGTCTCTAGTTGCACCTTTTAACAATTTTCTGTTTGTTTCAGTTTCCATTTTGTTAAGGTTTTCCTCTTTCTACCTCTAATATTCAAACTCTATTCTTTTTTCATAATATCCAGGCTTGTTTTTTTTCATTTCTTGAGCTCAAGTGGGTCAACAGATGCCCTACTATGTCTTTCCACTATTCAACAGCCCAGAGGAGAGTTCGTTATTTGACGGCCTTGTGAGATAAACCAGATAGGAATGACAATCAGATTAGCTTTACTCAATTGTAAAGCTACAGAGAGAGAATTGTAGAAGTCTGAAACTACAATCCTTAGAGCATAGAAACTAGAGATGTTCTCTCTTCTGAGCCTCTTGCTCCACCCAGTATGCAATTGTAGGCTGAGCTGTCTCTTACCTGACCATTCCTTTGGCAGCGTCTATTTGCCCACTCTCTCTTAGGCAAATACCATTACACTATCCTGTTTAAATCCAGAAGCTAAAAATGGGTACAGGTCACTTTAAGCTAAAAATTATTTAAGAGAAAAAAGAAGTAGTAGTGGGGTAGATCTTGTCTACTTATCCTAGTTTATACTCTTATTTCTGTGTCAGGCATAAAACAACATCTTAAAAGAATTTTTTTTTTTTTAGAAAAAGGAAAAGAAATGGCCCTGGAATTATCCTAGTGTCCACTTATCTCACCTCTGCTATTTTGTAGCAGCATTATGGCTGAACATGTAGGGTAAGGTTGGAGGTTCTTCCACCACCTCTCCCAGAAGCCTTCAGAGAGAGCAAACCCTACCTTCACCTTTGGATTTGATTTCTGATTTGATACTGATTATTGAAATAAGCTGCATTCCCCAGGAAAGTTTTTACCTGGCATTCTCCTTGCAATTGATAGAGACAGAGCTCCACCACCATATTACTAGAAGATAAAAGGAAAAAATAAAAGAGAACGAAATCCTATAGCCACATGTAGCCCTATTCATTGAAGCATGTGACAAGGTAAATCAATTTACTAATTTGGGAAACTGATGACTCTCGCAAGATATAAACGGAACCAAACTTGATTAAAAGAAAAGTGAAAAGATTTTAAAAAATCCTTTTTAATTTGGAAAATTCACATATAAAATATTTAGTCATGGAAGAGCCAAAAGGAGAGTCTTAAAATCACAGACAGTGTCTTAAAAGAAACTCCATAGAAAAATATATTGGAAGAGCAATTCTGTTGTAAAAGGTTCCAATAGATGTTATAAAAAGTACACTCTCGTTTTTCACTCATTTGCACTCTCAGACAAGAGAGTGGCAAATATTAATCTGGCTGGGCCTCACTCTAGAAGCCTCACGACCTTTAACAAAGTTTGCCTAACTTTGTATTACAGTAGTTGTATTCACTATTGAGTAGAAGAACTTGAACATAAGTAGTATATTCCAACTAGGAGGTTGTATAGTGCTTCCTTATAGACACTAGTGAATGTAACCACTATAAATTAAGATATTCCAAATTGCCCCAAAGCATATAATTTATTAATTATGCCTAGAATTCTTGAAACTGATGTTAATCTTTGCCAATTTATTTCCTGGAATTTCTTCTTACTGCAAATTCTACTTTAAATCTGGGGGAAGATTTAAATTCTATTGGTTTCCTCTCTCTCATCCAGCACTTGATTTTAAAAAGACAACTGTCCTTCTCTCTAATAGAAACAGAGGTTTTGGAGGAATCAATGTTTTGCATGCCAAAATCCTGCAAGAGTGAATGTAGGAATTGGGGCATCATGTCCATTCATTACAAATAATATTTATATATTAGATTTACCAGTATATTCTATCTTTCAATTAGAAGCTGGTCAGCATACATAGCATTTCCTCCACCCATTTTTCCCCATAAGAATAATTCTATGAAATAGGATAGGTTGGAGAGATAACTGGTCCCAGAACATCCAATGATCTTTTCATGGTTGAAAAACCTGAAAAAATCTATCAATTTCACTATTTAAACATAAAGCTCCTGTAGTTTTAAAAGTAATTCAAGAAAAGATTAAGAAAGGAAATATTAATTTGATATTACATGGGTCTTGCAATTCTTATAAGAAACTCTTCTAGATTCCAGCTTTTCTTTATATTAGGCCCTCAAAATGAAAATCTGTACTAAACATTATATTTTGATTATCTCTTTTGCTGTTTTCTCTCTTTCATTCTTTCAACATTTGAACTTCTTTCCAATCAAAGTTTCAACTTATCCTAAGTATTAAATCATCATTTATTACAAGTAGTCCTTAACGTACGACTACAATTGAGCCCAAAATGACTTTGGCTAAGCAAGACAGTTGTTAAATAAATTGTGCCCCATTGTATGACCTTTCTTGCCATAGTTGTTAAGTGAATCTCCTGTTGATTTTGCTTGACATAAGGTTGCAAAAGGTGATCACTGACCCCATGAAAACTGTCATAAAAATGAGTCAGTTGCCAAGTGGTTGAATTTTGATCATGTGACCATTGGGATATTGCAACTGTTGTAAGTATGAAAAATTGTCATTAGTCACAATAAATAAAATAAAGTGATTGAAAGATACAAGAAATAAAAGAAAAACTATCTGCCTCGATATTTTTGATTCACTTTGATACTTTTAATTTTTTTATTAAATTTTTAAAGCTTTAAAAAGTTGTCAGCACAGCAAACACAAAACTATAAATAATGAACAATATACGTGTGCTAGGGGAACCAAATGATTGCATAACTATATTTGTCAACTTGTCAAGGGTTTTATCTACCTATGATCAATTATTGTCTATGATAAGCCTACCTTCAGTCATGGTTCTCTGCATATTCATGCATCTCTGCAAACACCCAAACATAATTGTTCTCATTTTGCTAACAGGAAGCCCAGAATTAATTTAGACTCAATAAGGCATACTCTTCACAGGAAAGAAAAGGCTGGTATCTGTATAAGATCAGATTCCATGCCACGAATTGTACAACAATCTCAGAGCAAACTCTGGGAAATAAAAGATGGGAAATGTCTGTCTGCTGTAATAGCAAAAGAGGAGTTATATGGCATATAGTGGCTGTTGAAGATGAACTTGTGGTTTCAGTCCAGAAAAAGGGTATCTATACGTAGATGCTCAAGTGGATTAGACTGTGTTTGTGCTATTGAAAGTGGATTGTTCCTGAGTGGTTCCATGTCCACCAAGTATAAGGCTGGGAAAGATGCTGAAAAGACCACTATAAGGTATAACTTACGCATTCCAGAGAATTCTTGCTTGGGTTGAAGATGATGAAAGAAAAGCAAATCAAAGGTTTTATTTACCAGAGGTTTAATATCTAGAAGTCAGCCTTGAGAGGTAATCCGGACAAGAAGCACACCCAGAAGATCTAGCTCTAACTTTACTGTAAGGCTACATTTACAGAATCTTACAAGTCTAAAAGTACATCTCTTCTCTCATCTCTTCTCTCATCTTTACAGTACAAGAAACTAGAGAGAGTCGTACCCTCATTCTTCTCTCTTGTCTAATCTGCAGCTTCTGTCTCCCAAATAATTTACACATATCATTGCATTAGATTCCAGCAAACTGCCAGTTTCTCTGACCAAGAGAGAAAAGACACAGTGCCAATAATATCTATAAGCCCTTTCTTAACTGTAGAATTTAAAAGAGTAAGTAGGGACATGAAAGCCAGAGGCTCTGAGTTTTAGTCCTGCTGTAGACAAAAAGCCAGCTCTTTTCCAGCCTTAGGAAAAAGTCAATGGTAAACTACTTACAAAAATGTTGCTAAAACAATTGCACAGACTTGCAATTGTCTTAGAAAGAATAGTGCAAAAGCACACAGGCGTGTGTTTGCACACACACCCACAAAGGGAAGGCTAGACACACCCATATTAAGATTGAATCCAAGTTGGAACAAATATTCTTAGAGTTAACGAGAACTGAAACGTGAGTGCAGAAAAATAAAATAAAACCCATCATTTGTATTTTTTAAACACTGTCTGAAGGGCAGGGAGAAACTGTTCCTGAAAGCATACCAATCAATTACATGGTTATAATTTTATTTGCAAAGCTTGAGGCTGAAAAAAAATGAAACTATTTCAGCTCTATTTTGTCAATTTTTTATAATAAAGTGGAAAATGAACCTTTGAAATATATTCCTTCAATCAAAAGAATATTAAAAAAGGAAGACCGAACAATAAAGACAAAATAGGACATCTATGATTTCCCTCTTTTTTGTATAAAAATAACCCTTTGCTGCTTGATACATGAACAGTTTAAAATTACATAACATTTATTTCCATTTATTTGTTATAAATAAATCCTTTAATACGAACACCTATTTTTTGCTACATCTAAAATATATTTCATGTACATAATCTTTAGAACACTTGAGGCTCTTAGAACCTTTTGTATCTTTCATATCATTGGATTTCTCAACAGCAAATTTTTATCTTCTACATTTCTCCAATTATGTCTGTCCCGGGATGCTAAACAAGATCAGACCCAATCAGCCTTTGAGTAGAAGACTAGCAGGTGAAATAATATAACTAATATAATATAACTATAAATTAGACTTGGAAATGGAAAAATATTCTAAAATAAGACAATGCCAAACCACTTTTTAATTTAGCCAATAAAACCACAGGCATATGTCTACAAAGTCACCAGAAGAGGCTCTTCACAATGCCATTTAGTTTTCTGTCTCATCCTGTTCTTTTCTTACTTAAGAAATTTGAGATTTGTTATTATCATTTTAAAGTTAAACTAATTCCCTGGTGAAAAAAAATAATCTTTTTTTCCCTACCAAGTGATAAAATAGGTTCAAAGAGCTGGCAAAACTAATTTACATTGTTCATAATTATAATGAACAATAAGCAAATTGTTCACTGTAATTAGGTTTTAAGTGTATATAAACTGATCAAAATTAATTGTGTAGTTCATTAATTTGAATAAGTGATCAACACAAATAATTTAACTTTAAATTCTTAATCAAAACTAATCAGCTCCTCTGTTTAGGAACACTATAATTATAGTAACTCAATAATTACTTTATAAATTATAAGATTGTTATTAATTTGAAATTCATTCCATAATGTTCATATTAAGTATTTTTCTCTTCCAGATTTTGTTTTCAAATCTTTGCAGATGTTATATATCAGGGGTTCCCAAGCCCTGGTATCAGTCTGTGGCTTGTTAGGAACCAGTCCGTGGAAGTGAGCAAAGCTGCACCTGTGCATGCAGGAGATCTAGGTTGTGTGTGAAACCATCCTTTCTGCCCAGGCCATGGAAAATTTGTCTTTTCCAGAAACCAGTTCCTGATGCCAAAAATGTTGGGGACTGCTGTTATATATGATATATATTTTACTTTCCTTAAAATGAAATGTACAGTACAGTACAGTACTATAAACTATAAAAGGTGATTTAATAAAAGAAAAAAAACCCTAGTATATCAAGATTTCTAAAGTTACAAAGCAAATGTTTTGTTAAGAGGCAGATATAACACATTGTTGGCAGTGAAGAAGGGCAAATTATTTACTGCAATAAGCATAGTGTTTATAAAGATGCTCAAGATATAGTTACCATTGTAGTTTAGATGCTGATCCTCTTATTCTGAAACTGTTTAGGCAATCTTATTAAATTCTATTTTGCCATAGTAAATAAAGTTTCTGAAATATAAAAGAATTAGTCTAGGAAGAGCTTTAAAGATCTGTTTTCTAACATTTTTGCCTCTAAGAGCTACAGTCAGAATTCATACCTATTATCTTAGTTACTATTCAATAATTATTACAATGTAGAGAACAGGACAGTGTTTTTAGAACTTACATTGCATATCAATCATTAAAGTTTCCTTTTAAAAAATCATATATTTACAAAGGGAAAATATTAATTAAGACAGTTATCAATCATGTATTTAACAGGTATCAAATAATCTCTTGTAGAACTATAGGAGATTTACTATTCTGCCATGCAACTTTGATTCCAATTCTGATAATGGTATCAGATACATTCACACTCACAGTAATAAATATTGCAAAAGTCTCCCCCTCCCTACTATAGTAATCAATTAAAACATCAGGCATCAGAGATTTTGTAAAAGTATTTTTTCCTATGTACCCACCTTAATGGAAACCTAATAGTCTAGGGTTCTGTTCGGATTTATGATACAGCTATGGGATAGTCCATTGAAATGGGCCATCTGCAAATATATTGTACATCTTCCTGACTCATTGAAGACATTGCAGTGAAGTTAGGACTGATGTACATTGGCTTAATACAAACTTTGGTAATGGTGAAAGTACAGCTGATAGTTAAAGGCAAAACTCCAGATATACATAACTGGAAACTTATGAAGAAAAGCAATGAAAAATAACTTTAATGATTGTATAAGCAAACACACCCTCTCAAACACAATGTTGACAAAGGTTAAAATTGATCTGCTCTTCTCCTCACTTCTGTAGCCCTTGATATGTTGAGAATGTGCAAGAATACCAGGAGCCAATAAATGTTCTTCCAAACAGCCAAAAGAAGAGTGCAAAAAAAAAAAAAAGTTTAGCCCAATCAGTATTCTACTCTCTGTACAATCACAGACCTTGAAGCAAATAAAATCCTTTCATCTCCTACAGAAGCGGGGAGGGGGGAGAATAGCTGTTAGCTCTCCCATTCCTTATCTCCATCCATATTTATGTGTGCATTTATTTAGCTGCTTGCAAAAATAATAAAATAAAATAAAATCTCAGTAGGAGAACTTTTATGGTGTTTTGAATTTGTTGCATTTAAAAGCCTCTTACAAACTATAATGATAAAATGATTGCATATCAGCAATTGTGTAAGTAAGCACTTTCCCCAATAGAATGAGGAATAGGAGAGGAGAAAGACACATTTTAAACAATGCTTGTACAAGTACCATAAGCACCATGATGAAACTAAAGGTGTGGGGAACAGTAAGAGAAAGCTGACGTCTGAAGCCAATCAATGAAACAATGTAAGAAATCCAACCAATGGCAAAACAGACTCTCTATGTGTTTCTGCAAAAAGTCAAAAGAGCTTTGATCAAGCTTCAAATAAAACCGCAGAGAAGCACAAATAAATTGATGTAGCTATCAAGATGAACAAATACAGAGTTGCTTCTGAAATGCTGCAAAAGTTTCCATTGGATGTGCCAACAATTGTATCTAATTAGCCTTTCTTGCAAAGAATTCCTTTCATCAGTGTAAGAATAGTTCTTCCTTTTTCTATATTTTCCCCACCTACCTTCAACAAAGGTATGAGAAGATTCAAGGATACTGCAGTAATTTTTAATGGCTTCATTTCAATGGCTTTAGTTATATTCTGGGTAATTTACTTCCCCAGAACTCCAATAAGTGTCTAATGGATTATATTCATTAGTATAGACAACAAAAATAACAGAGTTTGTGTGTGTGTGTGTTTGTGTGGGTGTGAGAGTGAGAGAGGGAGGGAGAGAGGAGCAGAGAAGGGGGGAAGGAGGGATGGAGGGAGAGAGAGACAGAGAGAAAGAGAGAGAGAAAGAGAGAGAGAGGTCTCCTTTTCCGATACTATAACATTCACAGGAGGGAGTCAGCAAAGATGACACTGCTTGAAGAGCACCTCTCTTGCATACTCATTATTCACATAATCAGTGGCTTGCTGACAGTATCAGGGACATCAATGCGTATAATGTCATATCTGCAAATATGTTTTTCCTACAGATATTTGGTCTAAAAGTTTGCCTGTCTCAAGGTGCCAGAGATTGTGAGGAGACTGGGAAAGTAACAAAAGAAATGTTGAACATAAATAGCCAGTTTGGCCCAAGCTGCAACAG
>JANHJO010000208.1:87883-108911 GCA_032468235.1 Pseudoxyrhopus heterurus
GACAGGAAGGCCTGGAGGAACGTTGTCCATGGGGTCGCGATGGGTCGGACACGACTTCGCAACTAACAACAACAAGCAGGGACTTCTCTAGGCAATCTCTGAATAGGACACAGTTGAACGAAAAGAAAAGAAAAACACCATCTTTCTAGAATTCCTCTATAAGTAATTTTTAGTTATTTTGTCCAATTTTGATCTTAACAGTCTCCAAATGTCCTATTCCACAACATTTCAATTTCCTGCTTGGGTTGAGGTGGAGATGTAAAACTGTGTATCCTTAGTACATTAATGGTACTTCATCCCCAACTGACAAATTGGTTCAAGCAGAGCCAATTGGTTCAAGCAGAGATTGAAAAACAGGTAAAGGGAGTCAAACCCTAGACACTCCAGGAATGCTCACTAGATCAACCTCTCATCCCCAATGACCACGTCCTGGAATCGCAAAACTGAAGAAACAGAACCACATAGTTACTTTCTAACAACTTCCTTCAGAAAGGGAAGTCTGGAGACTAGGTGTTAGTATCTGAAACAGTTTGGTACAAGGAAGATCTGTTGAGAAGTGGTGTAAAAATGGGTCTGGCAGTCTGTCTTCTCTCAAAGAGCCAAAGATTATCCCCTGGACCCAGTTCATCATCACTTTCATCCAGCCAAAGGAGCTACAGGAAAATGGCTTAAATCCACATAAGGTGGACATCATGTACCCTATCAATTCATAAGAATCCAAAAACTGAAAGCAGTTTTCAATAATCCTGCAAGACATTGAGCCATGCACAACTGTAGACTTCACCCAGTCTATACTATACCAAATATCAACTTTATTAACATAGTTTTACTTAACGAGTCAGAACAATGAAGTGATTTTTCTTGCCCATCCTTAATCAGATTCAGTTTTGGGTTTACTTTCTACCAGGTCCCAGGCATAATGTCTGCTGCTTCATTTAATCTTAACCCATAAGTAAAACAATGAGTTCCCACAATAAACCACCAGAGAGAAACTGCTCAGGATCTGTATAAGATGCTCAGTAAAACTATTGGTCAAATTATTAGACAATTCCAGAGTGGAAGGAGGAGTGAAGAAACTGGAAAGCTTAGATTCCTTGCACAACAGGAAGCAATGAAGACCTGAGGTTCCCCCAGAATCTCTAAAGCCCTTATCTGATGGTTCCCCAGAGAATGTAGCCAGTTGGGTGAGATTAATATCAGGTGCAAAGAATCAGACCAACACTATGAGATGATCAGAGTTGCTTCTTTATTGTTGTTTGCAAGAATCTAAGCTTGCCATTCTTTTCAATCTTTCCCCCATTCTAGCTGGAGATTCCATTACACACATAGCCAGCTATTACCTAAGGCAAATCCATGTTTGTCAAACCTACCCTCAATGCATAGGGTTTAAATCACCTAGCACTGAAAACTGAGGAGACTCTAAAACCAGTCTGGCAACCAGTCCAGGAATTTAAGAAGAGATTCAGCTATGCAACAGAGGAGACAGTATACAAACAGCATCCCAGCTAATATCCTAGTATTCAGCATATGTAACAATTACATAATATCTGTTATATTTAAATAATTGAATCCATTTTATTCTCCCCATATATTTTTAATTATTATTTTCCTCGTAAATTGGAGGAAAAAAGTGTGAATTTGTGGACAAAAATGAACACACAGATCTGCTGGAATTAGATAATGCCCTGGAAAATTGAACCACAAAAAATGAGAGCAAGTTCTTTCAGTGGCACTAAGCCAGAGTGGACATTCTGGGAATATTTTATTATCTGTGCCTAATTAGTTTGGTATTGTGTTCTGATAGAAGTGAGAGAATGAGGCCATAAAACACAATTCTTTATTATGAGGATAAAAAGCATGCATGTCATCACTTAAAGCATGTAAGAAATCCAATTACAAATATTTTCAGCCTTTCTTACCCAAAATAAAACAGATTAACACTATTTCATTCAAATACAGTATTGAGTTTGAACGATATTAACAGGTATTTCCACAATGAGGAAATATGTCCGTGTTTTTCCTAAACAATGTAGGATCCCTCTCAGTATGGATTCTATTTCCTTCTGCCTCGTTTTTTTCACAGGTGCAGATAACTAATTCACCCGAACGTAAGTCTGACAAAACTCTGTAGTGGCGCATATTTTTGAATAAACTTGCTTAGAATTAATCAAGTTCAGTTCAGTGGAAGTTGCTTAATCAAGCAGCAAATTATGCCTCTCTCTCTTTTAGACAGTTGCTGTTCCATTCCATACATAACAGACAAAAATCAAGAAATGTTTTAGATTTAGGTGGGGAACTATGGCCCTTTTATGACTTGTGGACTTCAACTCCCAGAATTCCTGAGCCAGCCATGGGAACTGAAGTCCACGATTCTGGGAGTTAAAGTCCACAAGTCATAAAGAGGCCTTGACTTATAATAGTTCGTTTAGTGACCATTTGAAGTTACAACAGCACTGAAAAATGTGACTTATGACCATTTTTCACACGTATGACCATTGCAGCATTCCCATAGTCACATGATCAAATCTCAGAGGCTTGGCAACTAACTCATATTTATGGCCATTGCATTCCCCAAGTCAATGGGTGTTAAGATTAACATTGCATTGTTTGATGGCATTGTTCTGCTCATCATGATGTCTATGCTGTGCAAAATAAAACATGAGTATAGATGCTACAAAACATAACTTTACATGACTTTTTATGGATCCCTGACTTACAGTGCATATGCTTTACCTTTGTGCCCTAACAAAATCTTTAATCCCAGAATGGCCAATGTGTTGGATTAGTCACATGCTTTAACAAAAAAAAATCCTTGAATGTGTTAACGGCTGGCCCAGATCTCAAAAATGCATGGGGCTATGAACTATCAAGTTTTCTTTATTGGGATTTTAAAGTCATTTTGAAATAGGTTTGAAATATTATCGTACTGAATACTGTATATTCTAAGGATTCAAGCCACAATATTTTTTTTCTATTTAACAGCTGAATTTTATGGTGGAGTATTTATGACTGCAAAAAAAGCAATTTTGGGTTGCAGCCATAATTTAGCCAATCCACAGAGGTGCAGAAAAAAGGAGAGAAGCAAAAGACACATTGAACAGGCCATGATTATTTCATCTTAAGCAACCAGGATTAAAACAAACTACATTTAGCAGGTCGCAAACATAGTTAATATTAGATTCAAGGAAGTCCTAGTAGTCCTTCCAAATAATATTTTATTATGATAAATACAAGTTATAGGACTATCATACTCCCTACCTATAGCTTCAGTAGTATGGAACAATTAATGAATATTTGGAACAAATATAGGAATTAAAAAAGGACTTGTGCCAGCAACAAACTAATGTTAATTATGTGTAATTTAATCCTGTGTATAATTTATCTGGTGGTTTCTTAACTTCATTTTTCAATTTCATTTAATAATGTTTCCTTTTTTGTTATCCATGTGGCCGCTAAGTGAAATACTGTAGTACTCCTACCAAAGTTTCGGACTCTACATTTAATGGAATGTAAGACAGCAAGTACAAATGCTATTGCCTTACAAAATAGAAACACTGAATTTTAAATTTCTATTAAAACCAATAACACTTCATTCTGCTCAAATTACACTCATAGAGTTAATAATTAATAGCATCTGTATATAAGCATAAGAGATAAAACATTCAAGTAAAAAGTTATTTGGGTCGTATGCAATTGTAGAATCTAAGTTTTTTGGGATTCAGTATTTTTTTACCTAATTTTAAAGCACATTTTCATTTAGAAGAATTCACAGAACCCACGAACCAATTTGGGGGGCATAGAGGCAGATTATCTGACCTGCAATATATACATTTGCTATATGAGTAAGCTCATGGGAAGACAAGAATATTATTGCCATCATTTGTTCCACTTGGAGAGAAATTTCATTTCAATCTGTTCATCCTTGGAGATTAAATGTTTGCCTGGAACAGATCCCAAAAACGACATCAGTTTATTGGACTGTAACTTCTCTACAAGGTTAGAGATGATAAAATGAGACATTTTATTACAGCAGGATTTATATATGTCTAAATCTGAATCTTCATCAATATATTACAATATTTTAACAGAACTTTTAAATGATCCACCTTAGGATCACCCATTGAAAATCCTGTCATGGCAAGAAAATAATATAGCTTTTAAGGAATATTTCTCAAGGTAAACAATTAAAAAAAACAAGAGAGGAACTCTATCAAGGAACTAAATTGTCATGTCAGACTTTTCAAGGAAACAAACACAAGTTTTACTATGCAGCAGCACCATAAGTGCAGGCAACATACAGTTATACGAATTGGTTCCTGTTACTAGTTTAGTTATTTTCTTGATTTTTTTTATCACAGAGAAAATGGATGGTTAATAATAGCTGGAAAAGCTAATTTTGTCCCACGGTGATTGTAAAAAGCCTTTTTACCAAGCTTACACTGTCTGGAACATACCCCTGGGATTTAAGTTTCATTACCATTCTCTTCACCTTTAGAGAAGGAGTTAAGATTTTCCTATTGAGCCAGGTCTTTGGATTTGGTCAATTAGAATTTTAAACCTTATTTACATTTTAAAAACTGCATATATAACACACACACACACACAACTTCTTCTCTCCATTAGCCATCATTAGCACACAAAAAAAAAGCAATCAAGGCTCCTTTTGTATTTTCTATAACAATTAAGATTCCGAGAACAACCCAACTTACACAGCTTTTCCAAAAGGATATCACAGATAATAGTGTTAAACATAGCTAAGAGATGCAAGGGGGGAAAAAGCAGTTACATTCTTCCTGCTTTTTTCTTTGACAGAGCATATCCATACGTTTGAAGGAGATAGAAATGAATTCTGAAAATCAATTTAATTCAAGAGAATATGAAGTTGGTTTGTAACACCTAGCTGAGGAAGGGGATAGGGACCACAGAAACTAATATGCCCACAGATACAAATGAGATAAACAGAGATAAGGTTGGGAAAGGTACACAAGAACCATTAGCAAATCAAAATAATATTAAATGATATTTTACCTCTAGGAAAGAAGGGAGACATGACAAATACACTCAAAATAACTTTGCCTTGACTCTATATAGCATAAAAGAGAAGCTCTAGCAGGCTTTCAACATTCAGTTATCATATCCTAACAGTTGACATTCATAGCATTTAACAAATAATTAATAACAATTAATAGAGAAGAGATCAAATGTATGCAAGAATTCACTTTCCTAAGGATCACAGATTAAGCAAATGCAGTCCAGAAAGAAAGTGTTGAATTGCACTGGGTCTCACAGCAATTATGAGCATGAATCAATTATGGAAAAACAAGGACATCAGCTTGGCAATGGAGATTAGTCCACACTATCACATTTCCCATAGTTACCTACAGTTGTGAAAGCTGGACCATGATAAAACTAGACAAGAGGAACATGGACTCATTTGAACTGTGCTGTGGGAGAAGATTCCTGCGCATTCCTAAGAAGCAAAGGCAACAAACAAACAAGTATTGGAGCATATAAAACTCTGACATATCTTTGGAAGGCAAAAATCACAAAATTCCGCCTTACTTATTTCGGCCATGCCATGCAACCAAACACTTGTGCGCAGAACGTTTAGCAGTAAATAGAAACAAACTGCCCCAAAAATACAGTGGTTAGACACCATCAAAGCTGACACCAGCCAGAGCATTGAAACAATTGAAAGAAGCTGTACAAGATAGGACACTGTGCACAGAGCTGGTCCACAGCTGAGACGAGTAGACAGCATTGCCATCATCACCCTGTAACAAGAGAGTTCTAGTAGTCGCTGCAGTGTATGTTTCCTGACCTCATCTACCTTGAAGGGCTAAAATCAATCTTGAAAGCCTCCCTACTTTCTAATCAGAAGCACTTGCCTCCGATTGTGGATTCTCAGGGCACTGCACTGTCTGCAGAACAACTTACTGAAGCAATGTTACAGCAGCAAGAACAATTGAATAAAACCCCATACAACATCATGGTACAGATTTGGGACAAGACTTGTCTCAGACAGGAACATCTCAGCAGCCTGTAGCTCAGCCAATTTTTTTTTTTTTTTTGCTCTCATGGAAGTTTGCTGAGAAATTTGGAGGAATTTTTCCAGGATTAATTTCTGACTTTCATGACTCAGTGTGAATTCTGTATGGTGAGTTGGCCAGCAAAATTTCCTACAAATCGTTCCTGGGTGACTTTTGTTCTGAGTCTGCTAAAGGAAGAGACACCAAACAGGCTGTTTCTTTCAAATTCAAGGTAATGATCCATTGCTGGATGATAATCAGAACTTCATACAAAGATTTAGAGATACATTTGATGAGTTAGCTAGGACAGTAATAGCAAACAGAGAGATTCGTAAACTTAAACAAGGCAGATTTGGGAATACATAACAGGATTTTCAATTTTTGCCAGCAATTAGGATGGAGCCAGCAATTCAGGTAAAATGATCTTACTCTAACATTTCTAAAGTTTCATGAAGGACTTGAACTAAGAGATGAGTTAATGACACAAATTATGTCAAACTAGAAGAGCTAATATCCCAGGAACCTCAGGCCATGGAAACAAGCAAGTGCCTAAATTGCTCCAAAGCCTCATCCTCAGGGAAACTTCACAGGCTGCCCTCCCAAGAAGAAATTTCTAAAGTTTTTCTTATTAAACCTGTTTTTTTTATTATCCCCTTACTCTCTGTACAATTTCAGGTTTACATACTGTGTACAACTCTCTAATTTTGTCAATAAGGATCCAAGTACCAATTTAATAGATGCAACAGTGCAATAGTTTAAACTGCCCACCCGATTATATATGCAGAGTTTGCTATTGATGAACACTGCCCCTTCATTGGTCATAATATAATCAACTTGATGTTGGGAGCCTAGATTCCAGCAATAAGGCAATATTTCATGTCTATTCAAAAATTAACCACATTGAAGGAGTTTCTGGATGATAATCTGAAGGAGGTTTTTTTTTTTTGGCCCTTTTAAACCTCCAATATCTGTACCTACATTTTTTGCCCCCAAGGGAGATAATTCTTTTAGGACTGCATGATTATAGAATCCTTATCAGTGTAACCATTATGGATCACTAGCCACATTTGCTTATTTGAAACTTTTGAACCAAAATTGGATTTGAAAAATATTTGGAATTTCATCAAAATGAATATTTAATGCCTTTGATGCCAAGTATGAAAATTTGGGGATGCTGTGGCTCAGTGGCTAAGACGCTGAGCTTATTGATCAGAAAGGTCGGCAGTTCAGCGGTTTGAATCCCTAGCGTTGCGTAACGGACGGAGCTCCTGTTACTTGCCCCAGCTTCTGCCAACCTAGCAGTTCGAAAGCATGTAAAAATGCAAGTAGAAAAATAGGGACCACCTCGGTGGAAAGGTAACAGCGTTCTGTGCGCCTTCGGTGTTTAGCCATGCCAGCCACATGACCACGGAATTGTCATCAGACAGCGTTGGCTCTTCGGCTTAGAAACGGAGATGAGCACCACCCCCTAGAGTTGGGAATGACTAGCACGTATGTGCGAGGGGAACCTTTAACTTTACCATTATGAAAATTTGAATAAATAGTGATACCTTTTAGATTAGTTATTTATGACATAATATTCCCCTGATTAATGAATGCAATATTTTCTGATGTTTTGGGCATATATATATAGTAGTTGGATACCTACTGATTTTTTTCAGAAGAACCATCTTTGCACAAGACCCATGTCAAAGAATTCTTAGAAAGCCCCTACAAATACTAGCTTTTTGCTAAGTTGAAAAAAATGCATCTGATTTTCTTCAATTGAACCATTTGTGTCACTAGATCTCTACCAAAGCAATGCAGATAAATTTTCCAAAATTACAATCTGCCCATCACAGCAGGCACGTAGAATTAAAAAGATTACCAGCATTTACTGAGCTTTGCAATTTTTTTTTATAGAAAGTTCAATTCTGATTTTGCAGAACACAAAAGATCACTTTCTTAACTAGTAAAGAAACGACAAAATTTCAAATGAGCTACTCAAGAGGAAGCAGCATTTCAAGAGTTTAAAATCCTTTTTTCTGATCCTTTTCATCCTTTTGTTGTGCAAATTTTTTTCCATCAGATGAAACATTAAAAGTCACTCTCCTCAAAGCATCAAAGGCGAATAGGAAAAGAGATGTTATGCCATGTATATTTTATTCCAGATTGCTTTTCCCAGATAAAGGAAACTATGACATTTTCAATAATGAGTTGTTTGAGATAAAAAGCTCATTCCAGTAATGGAGGCATTTCTTGGAGGGAGAACCTCCAAGTAGCTCATTTGAAATTATGTCGTTTCTTTAGTAGTTAAGAAAGTGATCTTATGTGCAAGTATGTACCGAACACAAGAATTTGGAATAGCTGCAGAAATCACAATCCCTCATCAAATAAATTGGACATAATTTTTGTCCCATTTCAATTTGTATATTTCTTAAGGTATGTTCCATCTTACATAACAAGCTACAAATAAACTAACATGTAATTCTGAACATGATGTTCTATTCTCATGCTTCGTTTCCACAATCTTGAAGCCAAGGACGCTTCTCCTCACCCCCCCCTCCCACATCCCAAGGGAATAGACCCTTCAGAAAGGTTGAGGATAGGAGATAGTAGTACTATTAGATTGAATTAGGACATATTCGGGTTGAGGTTTAATATTCAGATGCTTAATCTTAGTGAGCTCCATAAACGAATTCTCCTTTGTCTATGATAATAGACAATTGCTCCACAACAGCCATTAATTTATATGTTTGTCTTCCTTTAAGGAAAGAGATATTGTAACTTTACTATGATAATCGATCTGCTGGATATGGGGATATTTTTAAAATATCAGGTACTCTGAGTATCAGGTACTCAGAAAACTTTGTTGTTGAGGATGAAAACAGATACCACAGACTGTTTCTTCTTGATATATCTTTTACTAGGCATAGATGTCCCTGAGAAACTGGTCTGTTCTTCCACTTTCCTGCTAGAACTTTGGGATACTCTTTCAATGGATTTTTTAAAATATGTTTATTGAAGAAATTTTTAACAAGATAAAAACAATAGAAATTTTATAAAAGGAACAAAGGAAGTAAGAAAGAACAGTGAGCAGGTAAGAAAGAAAGATAATAGAAAATAATAGAAAAAGAAAAAATATTATAAAGAAAAGGCAATTATAAATGTATTTTTATTTTACCTTCTGTCTCTAGGATTATATCATATTTTCCTTCTTTCCATAAACTATTCTTTCTAATTCTCAGACCCATAAATCACAAGTTCATTTTTTTTTCAGAACAAAGTCCATAAAGGATTTCCAGTCACTGACAAATGATCTTTCCATAGTCACACAAGTCAAGTTTGCTAGTTCTGTTATTTTCACCTAGCATTCCTCCATTATAGATATTTCAGAATCTTTTGATTTTTGTGCATATAATACATGTGCAGTAACAAACAATGAATTTTGTGACAGTGGATTTGTAAACCAAGATGTCCTATGCAGAAAATGTTAAAAATGGACTTAAAATGGAAACTGGAAACTTTTCTTCTAGAACTATTAGATCAAGAAATGGGGAAAAATGGAACTTTGTTGCTAGACATGCTGACAGCTGCAAGAATTTTACATGCCCAGAAATAGAAAGAAGTGTTAATTTCCACAATGGAATAGATTGAAAAAATGATGGAACTGGTGAGAATGCAACGTTGACTGCACTAAGTAAGGAGAAGAATGTAAAGAGTTTTGTGGCTACTTGAAAATCACTTTTGGGCTTTCAAGCATGAAAGAAAAAAGAAGTGAAATTTTAACTTTGGATTTTGACAATTAAATGGGTTACTGGAATAGAAATGGCTAGTATGATATAATTAAAAAGTTGACACTATAACTTCATTATGTATCTTGCTGCCCTCCAAAAAATCATGTCACTGCTTTTTGTTTCTTATTTCTTTTTCCTCCTTTCCTCACTCTATCTCCTCTGTCCCATTTCCTTCCCCTTTCTTTCATTGTCTTTATTTCTATTTGCATGTTATATTAAGAAAAAAAAACTGTTAGCAAGGTATTTCTCACAAAGGCCTTTCATTGCTTCAGGAGCCTGAACAACTTTTTTCTAGACCACATTTTTAGATACAATGGTTTAGTTGATCAAGTCTTCTCGGATCATGATTCTCAAATTTGGATCCAATCTTTAAAAGGTCCTCTTCTAGCTATCAGACATTTAGATTCAGTTGCTATCATTACATCACCCGGTCTCTAATGGATATTTGGAGAGAATGAATCAATAATTAGAACAGGACTTGAGAAGCGATCTCTCTTATCAGTAGGGCAATTGGATTGAACTGTAACCTTTTGCAAAGCTTGGATATAACGATGCAATATGTTTTCTCCACAGGCATGTCTTTCTTTCAGGCTACATGGCTACCAATCCCACATCCTGCCCTCTAGAACTCTGGCATCAATTGTCTTTTATATCTTGGATTTTCTGCAGGAGAGACAGATGGCTCAACTCTTCTTCAATGAACATTTAGTTTTGGCAAAAGCTACATAGAAAGGTGCTACAGAAGACACACACGAGCAAGATAGGTGGAGGTCAAGATTGAGGTGGAGGATTTGATGTGGCTTTTCAGTAAATGTTTACCTTTTGCCCACCCACCTACAAAGCAGGCCTCAATGTTTATTGACCATTTCAAATTATCTTGCAAATTAACCAGATGGCTTTTCATTTATAATTGCCTGTTTATTAAGGTTGAAGAAGAGAGACTGGTTCTGATGGGGAACGTGGTACAGAGGGAAATAGAGATGAAGTTGACTAAGTTACGTGAGAATTGTTAGCAGATAAAAAAATAGAAAATGACATCTCAACTCTGGGAAAGAAGGGAGCATCAGAACTCACTTTCTGTAAGTTATAAACATATGGAGACCGGCAGTCTTTCAAGATTCTGTTATTCTACCCAACAATAAAATAAAGTTCCAGTTGTCCTTGCAGTGGCTGTTTCCTGAGCTGTCCTACTTTGAAAAGCTGACATATTCCTCTCTTAACGGACAAGCTTCTTTCTTCACTTTTTAGATATTATTTCTATTTGAAATGGGAGGCTAAATAAATAAATAAGCCACTATATACTGTAATTTGGAAATGCAAGAACTTGTTCAGAAAAAAAAAGACAAAACAAAATGTGGATGAAAATTGAACAAGCTAAGCAGGTTGCAGGGAATAACATCAACTTTCTATCTGACAAATGACTGGCCACATTAGGATATAGATTCTCCTTCCCATGGTAGCCTTAAAATTTTAGGCCAACGATCTGAAGATCCTATCTGCTTTTTTGTAATTGATATTAATTCACTTAATCTTTGAATATTCTTTTTAAATTCAGAAATACTTAGAAAGCAATCTTTTTGCAATTATTCCCACGTTACAACTGAAAATAGTTTATCCTGAGCCTAAATTGTTATTTCAATGTTCTTGACCAATTATATCTCTTTGGGAATAGTACTTTTTTTAAGGAAAAAAAAAGCAAACTGGTATGCTGTGTTTTTTTTAAAAAATTACAGTCTGCTGTATTAAAACATCTCCCTATTATCTGTAACACACAAGCAATCAGAGAATGTGATGAAGTATCTTTGCATCCTGAGCCCTCTTTATAGCAGACTGTTCAGTACACTCTATGACATTAGTTAATAAATCTTTTAATCCTTGTAGAGAGGGTCACTTTGTGAAGAAATAAAAACCAGAAAACTATACTGCAGTCCTTGTTCAGTTAAGTGGCCACACAATTCAAATGTCAAAAATGTCCAAACATTAGACCTGTATATAACCTCAGGTAACAGAGTGACTGAAAACAAACCTAACAAGGTTTACAAGCAAATCAACAGAAAAACCTAGTTCTTGCTACACTTTGTCTTCTACCTCCAGATCAGAATTTAATTACTTAAAAAGCATAGATTTCATGGTCAAAAATTCAATATTGCAAGCTATTTTGGATACCAGAATTTCCATATATAATGAATTCAGAATGGAAATTGATCCACACTTCATAGTCATGTCTTGAGATGGGGGAGGGGCAGAGGATCTGCCATATAAAGACAGTCAAAAGGAGGGAGCAACCCCTCAATACTTTCATTTAAATCTAAAGTGTGAGATCAAATTAGTCAATATGGAAATTTGTTCTGTTCTCTAACACCCACAAATCCCAGAACATTAGGCTAAATTGCTGGCATGAATAAAAACATTTGTAAAAAAAAAAAACCCACCCAGTCATCATAAATTGTCAAGAGTTTATAAGATTGAAGAGTTCAAGGAATGTTTTTTTTTTTTAAAGTCCACAGGAAGAAAGTGACTATATTAAAGTGAGTATGCACTTAGGATCACCGTAGGATACACTAATTCGGCATCCAACTGAACTTTGTGCACCTCACAACTCCTAAATGCTGAAGTTGAGCAGCATGATTAAATTACTGACTTAAAAATGCAGTAAGTAGTACTACACACTGGTGGAGACCTAGCGTCAAGCATGTTTAATGTAAATCAATATTGTTAATAACTAAATCCTATATTCTCCTTGGTATTATTAAGAATTTTTCAGGGCAGGGGGAGCAGTTTGCAATGTAATGTACATGTATAGCAACGTGCATATTATTTTTCCCTTAGAAATGCTTATATATTCTGTGCTTATATATTCTATGACAGAAACATAGTGAAAATCTAATGGATATGCTGAAAAGTTTTGGCACCTGACATTTTTCAGAAATTTGACTTTACATGATTTGTAAAGATCATGGACCCATATTCTAAAGTACACTTAAGGAAAGCTTCCTTGCAGCAGCAGCAGCTATCTCCTGGGTCTTCCTTAGAGATTAAATTTAGAGATTAAACTTGGGACACAACAATGTCCCCAATGAAATTCAGTCCTTTGATTTGAGCAGATAGATGCACCTGATCTTAAAAACAACATTAAATGCAGTTGTTCAGTAAGGTATATATGTTTTATTATACATTGCTTTTTTAGTATTTCACATATTTTTCAGGAATAAAGAGAAAAATTTATAACCAATAACTATAAAGGAGACTCTTTTATTTTTTTTCAATGAAGAAAAAGTAATAACAGAGGTAAAAGAGATTATTAGCTTTGAAAGGTACTTTTAAAACAATGGATAATGAATAGGGAAAATATAATTTACAAGATACCTTGTGTACTATCAAAATATAAGCCTGATATATACTTTCTCCTTGTCTATTTGTTCTCTCCTGATCTGTTTTTTGTAAATAAATAGGAAAACAATATTTCTTCCTTATTTCCAGCATACTCAAAGTTAAATGAGTTTTATTTCCTATATGAATGTGACAATTACACCAGTACATCTATCTGGAGACATTCCCCTCTTAAAAATTATGCCCACCCAAATAATTTTATGTTCCATCTAACAGCTATGCTTGATCCATAGGCTTGTTTCTAGAATCTTTGTTTCTAAGATTTTTTTAGAAGACATTAATCATGTACTTAATGCATTGAAAATTCAAAAATACATCTTCGTCCTGAAGTAAGACTTGCATGAACATTTGTAGTGCTCTAGTTTCTCATTTGATGTAATTCTGATGTAAGACAAATAAAGATTTCCAAATTCAGAAGAGACCTAACACAATTTGATGGGCTTCCAAAAGCTATTGTTCGGAGGATATTTGGGGATATTCCACTTCAACAAAGATTTTGACTCTTTGGTAAAGGAGCTAATGAAACACTAAGCCATGCCTTTTCTTTTTTGAAACTGACATTACTATTATAAAGTTTACTGACTAATGGAAAATTCAAAAAACCTTTTTATATATTAAGACTTTGCTTTTAGTGAAGTGAAAATGTGTTCATATTTTGTTGCAGTGCCAATTTTATAAAGGTGCACAACTACATTTTATAACTCCGTTTTAACTAATTTTTCAGGCCAGTCAATTCTATTCTATGTACAGTTGCTATTAACTGACCAGTGTGATTCAGATTCCTTAAATGTGGCCAAATTTTGTTTTATTATCCGTAATATTCACTGTGACATAATCATACCAACTATGCAACTATTTTGTTTTATTTTACTTTTTAATATTTATTTTTAGTGACTTTGTTAAAACGACAGCAAAAAAGTCTGTTCTGTTTTCAAGTACTACTAACAATTCCAGCCAGAAGTCAATGATTAGGAATGATAGCAGTGTACAATCTTTTTATCAAGATTTATTTATCAATTAAGCCTGTCCTTTACCATAGCTGTGGGAGAAGGAAAAGGTAAATTCTTTTCTGTACTTAAACTAATATCCTCCCAAGAACCTATGATGAACCTGCTAGATAGGCAAACAGCCCACTTGGTCTGGTATAACCCTATAGTGGCACCTAGGAAGCTCATAAACATGGCCAGGAAAGCAACAACCCATTTTCAATGCAGTCCTAGAACCTGATACTAAAAAAAGTTAACTGGGAGTCCAGAGATCTATTAGTCATTGATAGTCTCATGTGCCATTAATTTGTCCACTTTACCTATACAATTGCCAGATCACAAGCTACCATCACTTCTAAAAAGCAACAAACTCTATAATTTGACTGCATTGTACAGAAAAAAAATCTTCTCAATCCTAAATTTCATTGCATTTAGTTGGTCCTAGCGAACGGTCCTAGATCTACCAGTATAAGAAAAACTTCTATTTATCTATACTATTCATAACATTAATGACTTTATATACATCTTAGCATTTCTCTTTTAACTCTCTTTTGCTCCAAGCTAAATAGCTCCATATACTGTAGTATTTCCTCATTTAGTAGTTTTATTGTCCTAAACATTTTAGTTACCCCTTTAAGCATTTTTTTCAGCTCTGCGGTGTCATTTTCCAAATGCAGTGATTGCATAAACTCACTAATATTCATACACTACACACATATACATACACATATATACATGGTGTAGGGGCGTGGGTGTACGTGCTTGTGTATATATGTATATCAATCTTTGTCTTCCATTGAAATCAATGAAGATATGTAATACATTTAAGTCCTATACTAAAAGCAATTGTTTAATTAGCACAATGACATTTTGAGAGTTTTTCCATAGAACAATGTTTGGCCAATTATGTCAATGACCTGTGAATCATGAACCTGAGACTTCCCCTCTTCCCTATGCAATTAACATTCCCTTAGACTGATGGTGAAAAAAAGCTTTCTTTTTCTAGCAAACAATCATTCAACCTTTTAAATTTGTACAAGGTTTAGCACCATTGATTTAGTGAGAATTTAAAATATGCCTTTAATTATTTGTAAATATTTTAATTAAAATGACAAGAAGCACATTCTGCAAAAGTTCCAAAAATAGATACAGAATGAATTGTGGTTTCTAAGCTGTTGTGATTGAATAATGGAACCACATGCTGTCAACTTAAAAAGCAGCAGAGCTTACTTCAATTTGCATCATAGACTCTAATTACCTATTATATATAATTTTATTGTGTAGTAATGTGTAAGATTTCAGGGGCCTTTTTTTTTCAAATTTATTGGGGGAAAAGCAAGATTGTGTCATATAGCCAGTTGAAACAATATGTATATGTATATTTGCCATAGAGTTTGAAACAGTGCCTATTCAACATTTTAATTTAACTTTTTGATCTCTTGTTAATTAGTATATATAAAGCAAATTAGTATATATAAAGCAAATTAAAGCAAATCAATCTAGTTGTTATTGTCAAATTAAATTTCAGAAATTGAATCTGGAAAACATATTATAATAAGAAAGAGAAAAGTTATTTCTTCTGGTATATTCTATTTTCAGCAAAAATAGAATTGGCAAAAGAAAGCTCAGGACTGTATTGGTTGGAAACATGAGGAAGAGACCTTCATCCTGCAATAGACAGACAATGGCTAAAATGATGATTCTATGTTCAAGGTTAAGTCCTGAGTGTTGAGATTTATATAACCAAAACTGCATTCTCCAACAGAAATATGAAGAAACTCTAAAGTTTGGAGAGTTAAAAAAGACAAAAACATAATAAAAGTCAAAAATTGCTAGAAGACTCAATAAGACAGAGAGATACCGGTAGTTAATACTTTACAGGCCAAAGAATGGGAAGAGAACTGAAATGGATATCAGAGTCTTACACAGCAGTAGGAGGCCATAGAAATTGAAATGATAAATAAACACAGAAACTTTGATTTAACTGGTTACTAACTGCAAATGATTCAATAATTCCAAAGTGGCTTAAGCATGCTGTTAGTAATAACCCTGTTTGGGGTTAGATACTGAATGAAGCTTTTAAAATAACCTTACATACTGGTTCTTCCATCCTCCAAATAGATTTTTTTGAGTGACATCATCTCTTTTGCATTAATACTCCAAATCATAATGCTTTTTAGCAGGGATTCAGAAATGCTAGACTGACTTATACAACACCCATTATTTGGGGTTATTGAGGGAGAAATGGAACCTTTTCTAATTTGTACTCAGCTTTTGAGAAAGCAATAAACAATTGTACTCTGTCCCTTTGCTTGGAGGGAATTCCTATTATTTTGTATCTCTTCCAAATCACTGCAACACAAAATAAAAGCCCTGGAAACTTAATCTGTATTGTTAAATTGGTAACTCTTAGACACCAAAATATGCTATTAGATTTTTTTTTAATCTCTTCAGGAAACTAGGTTGTCCTTGCTGACCAATGATGCATTTGTATTATTTAGTTCCTTAAGGCTACATACTTTTAAAATTAAGCCCTATACAACATTTATAGACTTGGACTATAAACTGCTAACTATTCCTTAGCAACCCTATTAACCAAGATCTAAAAATTGAACTGCTTAATGCACACTTATATTGGTCATGAAATGCAGCAAAAAAAATTATTCCGCTTTTCCCCAAGATTATATTCCCTGAAATCTTTTTTATATATAATTAGCTGATAACCCAGTTTCACATGGGTATTTATCAGAATGCTGTATCTATGATAGAGTAGGTCTATGGGCCCGTAGCTCTATAGGCCTGACACTGGTCTGTTGCGCAACGTCGCAAGTGAATAGCTCTATGGGCCTGTAGCTCTTTGGGCCTGACACTGGTCTCTCAGCACTATTTTTAGGGGATACAGAACCTCTGAGGGTTTCTAGGGTCGTCTTACCCCCCCAGAGTGTTTGATCCCGGAGAATAAGTTATCTGTGTACCAAGTTCAGGTGAAATTGGTCAAGCTATTCAAGAGTGTATATAGAAAATACATACACGCCCATATCCTTTTTTATATATATAGATTTTACTGAAACTTTTAAACAAGAAAATAAAAACGAATATAAAGTAAGGAGGGTAAAAGGAAAGAAAGAAAGAAATCAAAGGAAAAGGAAGAAGTTGAAAATTAGAAAAGAAAGAAAAAATATTAAAAAGTGGCTTCTGATATTCTTCCCTGCAGTTTTCTCCACAAGCTTTTTCAGAAGTGGTTTGTCACTGGATCCTTCCTAGGGCTGAGAGAAAATGACTGGTCCAAGATCACCAAGATGGCATTGTACTGAAGGCAAAACAATTTATCAATAACCAAACTGCCTCTCTTTTTGAAATTATAACTAATGTAAATTTCAATCCTTTTAACCACATATTTTCCCATATATATTCTGTAACCAAAATTCTTAGCACAACTGATCATGAATTCTTAGTACACTTTATCATGCATTCTATAACCTGTTCTAGCCTTGTTTCAAATTTCAACAAAATATTATACATTTTGGTAATTATATATTTCAGAATTGGAAATACAATTATGTACTGATAAGTCATTTTATCCATTTTGAATATTTCAAATAACTGTAAATGGGAAAACCAACAACAACTATATGCTTTGGCTATTAATTGCTCTCTTTATTTTGATTTTAGTTCCTCTTTATAGTTTTCCAATAAGTCATGGCACATCAACCATTTATCTTTGTCTGCCATTTCTCTTCCATGATATTTGTCCTGAGATAATATCCATGAAGATATTTTCAGGTTCCACCTGGGTTTTTATCTATTACATATTGTCTAATGAATATCTAATAATATTATTTTTAAAGTCCACATTAATTTTAAATTTAATGTTACCATAAATATCCATGCCATCCAAACCTCAGGTTATGTTCTTCTAACTCTAAAAGAGTCTTGTTTCTCAGCAACATTCATTCATTCTTTCATCCAGATCAAGATCAAGAACAATAAACAAAATATAATTTCAAATCTAGCAAACTAAATCATCCTCTTTCCTTTGCATCTTGTAACACTTTATATTTAACTCATTATTTTTCCCATCATATACATTTAAATGCATCTTTCTGCCATAGTATTGTCTAAAACAAAAATATTATTGACAAAATATTCACTTTTTTCATAGCAATACTCCCAGTGAAAATTTTAATTTTTCCCATCTTAACATGTCCTTCTTCATTTAAGTCCATGTCTTAAGATTCTATTCCCTAAAATCTTTTGTCATCTATCATACTACTAGAATTCTAATATTATTACATCCTTCTATCAATATGGTACTAACTATGTAGTTCCACTATGGTAGAAGGGAAAGAAAAGTTAAGAAAGACAGAATCCAATTGCTATCTAAGCTTAATGAAGCTTGATCCACAGGTCTGTGAACAGAAGCTCTAACCTTTCTTTTCATAATATGTTCCAAAAAGCCTGATAAATGATTAGCGGGTATCAATATTTTTATCAAGGTTGGTGAGATCGTGACTTTGCTCCATGATAAAGAAATAAAACGCGAGAGGCAGGAACTAATAAAAACAACAACTTTACTTAGAAAATAAAAGGAATTGCTCAAAAACCTAACATAACTAATAATAACTACATATTTATCTTTTATGCATACAGGCAAAGAATGTGTGTCTGCCATGTCGAAAATCAAGAAGAAAAGGGAAGAAGTGGAGTTCCTTCAGGAAACAGAAACCCCTTCTTGTGAAAAAAGTAAAGGTGTTAAGGTGCCACATTCTTTAGATAGTAGTTATGGTGGGTTACCATAATAATAAGACATCTGTCTGGCACCTACCCCCTGCGTACACAAATCTGGACCCTCACTGCTGGAAGTGTCATGATGTACAAGGGACGTACTACCTCATGTGGTGGCTCTGTCCGCACGCCAAGAGATATTGGAGGAAAATTAAAAGATGGATTGAAGAGATAACAAACCAAAATTTAGATTTAAAGCCAGAAATATTTTTATTAGGAATTATACTGGGAGAGCTCAGAAAAGACTTAATTTATTTGATAACACACATAATAATGGCAGCAAGAATCACCTTTGCCCAACATTGGAAATCAGAAAAAAAACCCACAGAAGAAAAACTAATTAATAAAATTCTCGAATGCGCCAAAGTGGATAGATTAACATGGTTACTAAAAGACAAAGGGGAAATTGAATTTCCAAAATATGGGATTTATGGTATAGATGGCTAAGCAATAGACAGTAGAGGGCAGAAAAGGGAAAAAAATGTGAAAATGTATTACAAAATGTATTACAATTAGTAAAAAATGATGTATAAATGTATGGAACCACCTATATTCAACATGTTATATATATTTGATATTTAAGCTTGTCTTGCGAATACTGTAAAATGGAAATACTGTCTTTTTTTGTCAAAAAACAATAAAAAACATACAGTACATCATATGACAACTGGAGAACTGGAGAAGTGATGCCTCTGTTTTGCTCCATCAGATCTCATGCCTCTTTGCTTACCCAAGTTCAAGGAAGCCCTAAGCATAGCCTTTTATGAGTTCTCATGCTGAGGATGGAGCCCTCCCATTGTGTGATAACTCAGCTCAGAGCGTGCATCTTCAGTGACCTCTGTAGTTTCCCAGCCATGCAGGCATCTGAAGTTCTAGGAAGGGCCAAGGATTTTTAAACTCTACAGTCAACAGCAAGCAGTCTTGGTTGACCATGGCCAAATGCTCCAACTCCCTTGTGGCAAATTAAAATGAATTGCTCAGTGAACTCTCCAGGGTCCTGAAATTAGCAGAATGGAAAGTTAGATGTATGTACTTCTGTTATTTGCGAGGAACCTTTCCATGGTTGGATATGAGGTGACAACCAGACCTGTCAGTCTGAAATCCTTGCCTCCTCAAATAAAACCAGGAAATCCTAAAAATAATTAAATGGGAAACTGCACCTCAGCCTTCCTGTACTATCATCTTTCTTTAAAAGAAGCCCTGGGGTCTCACTGGGCCCTTAGATATTGTTCAAAAACAATCTCTTTACTTGAAAACTTGCTCAGATAAAAGACACATTGAAGCCTAGAGAGGAAGCTGATGAAATTTTCATCTATGAGTATTATTTGACTAGCTATGGAAGGGATTTTGTGAAAGCTCCTAAGAGATGTTCTCAAAATTGTAAAGGTACCCATTAAAAGATTACTTTTTCTTGATCCGTACCAGTCTTCTCCAGCATGCCATCCTTCAGATTGTCTTTCCTTTCTCTTCCAGAATTCTTAGTGGTCTTACAGACTGGGAAAACGAAGTCTGTATATCTAAACTATTCACAGTTAGGGCAAATGGATGAAACTGATTTAACAGCTAGTCATTCTTTTCCTGGAATATTAAGTGCTGTAGTATATTGGCTACAAGGAACAATGAACCCATTTCAACATCCTAAAATTCCCCAGATTCCTTATAATAAAACCACAACAAACCAGCCTAAAACAATATAAGTTTCTTTTACCTTTAGTTCTTAAATTTTGGTCTTCTGAATCGACACAGGGTGTAATAAAAATGTAAAACCTTGAAGGACGGGAGGGGAAGCTTTGTCTTCTGGTCAGAATCAATAATATATTCTATTTTCTTATGAGGAAAAACCATCAAAATCATGCACAATGTGAAGTAGCTGATTTGGAAATAAATTATCTTTATGGAATTGTGTCTTATCGGTAGACTGAAATAGTCGCCTCCCACCTGCAAATTAATAAGCTTGTCAAATAAGTGATATCAAGATTTATGTGCAGCCCCTGTGAAAACCAGGAGGAGGAGGAGGAGGAGGAGGAGGAGGAGGAGGAGGAGGAGGAGGAGGAGGAGGAGG
>JANHJO010000208.1:124834-137617 GCA_032468235.1 Pseudoxyrhopus heterurus
CCCCTCGCCCCCTCTCTCCTCTCCCCCCTCGCTCCCCACCTCACAGTGTTGTGTTGGAAAAGTAGGAGGAAGGAGTATTTGGTATGTTTGCTGTCTTAAGTTATTTATAAAAATAATAAAGGCAAGATTAAAAAAATAAAAAATGTAGTGTTGTCAAATGCAGAATCAAGGACTGAGGAAATATACTAAAAATATGGAAAAATAAAACCTAAATATGCAGTCCTGATAGAATTAAACTTTCTTGATTTATAAATATCTGCTCCCAGTAATAGATCTCTGAGGATAGCTAGCTGTTGTGTCTAAAATCCTCAATAAAATCTAATAGTACTGTAATTCTGTAGATCAAACCATTTGAAATGCACTATATCTTCTGGCAAACTCTAATTCTCTCTGCCTGTGACCATTTCAAAATATTAAATACATGTTTATGCCTTTTTAAGATTATTAGCAGCAAATTTAATCACTAAACTGAAATTTATTTCTTGATTCTGCTGCAGTATGTGTAGCTTTAGCCAAATATGCAATAGGTAGTTAACATGCAGTACAGGTTTTCTGTAGTGTAAGAGAATAACAATCCATCCAAATGGTTTGGTACCTATATCTGTCAAAGTAAGATCATATCTGTGGGCGAATGTGCATTCTTCTTTCTTTCTCATCCTTGTCCTTCATGACCTTTCCAATATTTTTAATGCATACACAGTTTATAAAAAATGCTACCCATTTCTCATTAGCATGACTTCAGATGTTTCACAGCTAACTCATTATATCTTGCTTATTTCATTCTCCTGAATGTATTCTACCTTCTAAATTATATATTCATGGAGCTCATATGCCATTTATTTTTCTCTGCATCATCACATGTTGAATTTATTATCTAAGTCCACTTACCCTAAATCATTTCAATCAAGTGATAAACATTTTACTATTTCTCCATCAACAAGGGAATCTTTTTGTACATTCCAGTTGGACAGCAAAGAATATTTACTTTTCTCGGCTTATTCTCTATTTCACTACAGATTGTTTCATTTTTGTTCATTTTTCCGCAAGATTTGGAAATACAGGTTTAAAGATCTAAAAAGGATGAAAACATTTTTTGAGCCAAAGACAATTTTTCACCTTTTGGAATGTACCAAAGGACATGGTTCAAAATGTAGGAGAAACCAAGACCTTCAAAATGAACAGACTCTAAATAAAGACTAAATTCTATTGATATTTATATTTAAAGTAAATGTCCTGAATATTTGTAAGTCTACCTATTTTCAGTGACATCTCTGCTCAATAAGATCCAGCAGATCAGGATTTCCATGTGTCTCTTAGAGATTGACATAGCTTCTAAGTTTACCATCTCCTCCTCTGGAATAGTATCTCCACAGATATTCGAAGGTCCTTATACATTTTTTGGTAAATTTATAAAAACTTGGTTATTTGATTAAGAGGCCTAAAAGTTACAACTACCTCTTTAGATGATGAATACATTGCACTGTTGCACTGAATGTTGTTTCCCTTTTTGATATGGTTTTAGTTTTAAATTTGATTATCTGTTTGCTTTTAATCCTCAATTATGGATTTGGGAAGTTTTCACTGCATTCCTAATGTGATGAAAATTGCTGGGATTGATCACAATTATAGTTTGTTACATCAGAAGTATAAATAATACACCATTATTCTGACAAAATATGCATAGATTTTGACAAAGAATCTGAGTTAGGTATTAATTTGCAATTGTGAAATAATCAGGAATGAACAATTATATTTAGCTGCTTTGTTGTTATGTAATTTTATGAACTAAGCAAGGGATTTAACCAATTATATTACAGCTATAAAAGTGTTTTTCTTGTTTTCTCTGCTAACCTGATCTATTCTACTCCACTCATCTTTGAAGAGGACAAGTCAGAAATAGTATAGTGGTTATATGCTGAGCTATTTCTGAAAGAAATGCAGGTACTGTAGTGCTAAATTTGTGAAATATCTATTTTAAATGATTTTCCTAAAAAATAAGGCAACCCCCCCCCCCCCAGAAAGCTGGAAAATGAAATACACATCAGTAATATTGGCAGCTCAGTAAATCTGATAAACATTCTAACTTTTATAAAAAGGAAGAGACTTTGCAAGTTAACAAAGTCTGAATCTCAGCTTTACATTATACCAAGGTTAAACAGCCCTTTTAACCAACAGCAAAAGGAATTGATAGCACCTTCCCCTCATTGAAGACCAAGCAGTAGCATGACTGAAAGAGACTCAAACAGGAAGCAGTTATGGAATTTCTTTAAACCAAACAGAAGTGGAATTTCTTTAAACCAAACAGAAGTGGAATTTCTTTAAACCAAACAGAAGTTGATCTGGATGAAAAAAACCCAATCAGGATCTAGCTTTCTTGGATGAGAAATGAGCTTGATGGAAAATTTGCATCCACTGCTTGATTAGCAACCATCAATAAATACAATGGTAACAAACTGTTTTATATTCATTTTACAACCAATGCATGCATGCATGACCAAATTTCATGCATTTGACAACATACACGACAGGGAGAGTGACTCCAGTATAGCTGTACGAGAGAACTTATCTGAATGAGACGGTAGCAACCAGCAATCTTCACAGCATTTCTCTCAGTCGTGTTCACTTAACGACCATTTCATTTAATGACCATGTTGCAACAGAACATGGTCGCTGAACAAGGAATAGATGTATTCATAATCTATTATGAATAGATTATGCAGTTACAGATGCAAGGGCCTTGTTAATCCTTGCTCAGCCTCAGGTATTAGTGAAACAACCTCAGGACACCAGAAAACTAGACCATGGCTGCGTAGCCCAAAAACTCATGCTTGATTGTTACTGGCTATGAAAGCCAATACCATTACAAACCTTGATATTATTGAGTAAAAATAATCTTAACATATAAATAATTTTGGGTGCAATTCTTATGAAACTACCATATACATGTACAATCGCAGGCCTTCATTGAATATTTGAAGGGATCTTCAGTGCTGAAAATGCATGACTGCATGATGTAATATTTCTACTGAGTTTGGTGCCATGGTCAAAGTCTGCCTTCATTGTCATGTGTTTCTATTCCCTGGAAAAAGGCACCAGTTTCATCTGCACAAAGAGAAAGGTCAGGAGAGGCAATTTGTAAACTCAACCTAATGAACTCCTCAGTTTATATAACAATGATGAACCTATTGCAAATGAATTCAGGAAGAACATCACACAATACAACTGCCTCTTCCAATGACATCTTTTGGTGCCAAAGCAATCCTTCCAAAGAGGAACAGATGGAATCCTTCTGTGATGATTCAAGATACTCTTCAGAGTGAATGAAAATGCTCTTTGCAAAAAAAAAGAAAGAAAGGAGGGAAGGGAAGAAAAAGAAAGAAAAGAAAGAAACACAGAAAAGAAAGAAACAAAAAACAAAAAACACCAATACTGCAAATTTACTTGAACATTTGAGGCTTATGGTCTGGGATGAAAACCCCATAATTAGCAGGGATTAGCTTTGAAGCAATAGAGTGGATTCTTCACAATATATGCAGTAAGAATGAGGCCTTTGGGGCAATTTTAATAATTTCCTGTGGCAATGTCCATCAGCTTCTACAAGTTGTGAAAGGAAGACACGATGCTGACATGGAAAATTTAAACATCAAAAAATAATATTTATGGAGAAGCTTTATCAAGTTTCAGTTGAAGAGAGATTGTCAAGCCCCCAAAACTAAGACACATAGAATTACTTCTGAGCCGTTTATTTGATTGCTCTTCACTTATCGGTAGAAATCTTGCCAACCTAAAGCAACTATTTGCATCTCTACATACATATCCTGGGAATAGAAAAGATCTTTCTTAACCTTCTTCCTCTCAATCAAACTTTCCATGCTTCACTGTTTCTTTGCCCTCTGGAATGCAGCCCGTCCTTTTGGGAATCCAGACTACAGAAACATGCAATTGAGGTGGCACAGAAACATGCAACTGAGTGAGAGAGAAGAATATTCTGAGTTCTTATTGAATGTGGGAGAAAAATCAAATTGAAATGATGAAATAGACTTACCTGAAATTAGGATTCTGCCAGCAAGAACTATGTTGGAATGTAACGATTTCATCTACCCAACATTGAAGAACTGCAGAACTGTTCTCAAAGAAGTCTATCCTGGTTTCCCTCAATAAAATGGTGAGAAAAATTAGTTCCACATGCATTAGACACTTTTCTGGAATAATGAAAGAATATTGTTCCTTCAGTGCTGTCAGTGAGAGGGCTACTCATTTCCCAACAGGATTCCTTGATTCAGGTGAACTTCCTGAATTTCCACCACCTAATCTGGAATTGAAGATAGATTCTCCCATCATTTTAATGAAGAACTTGGCTCTTTTGAGGTTTACAATGAAACACAGATGTTCATGGAAGAACTCCACAAGAATCTCATTGTAGAAAAGGTAAACATTTGTATATTTAAAAATGACATTTTCGTGATTCTTAGAATTATGCTCAATTAATCAGAAGGGAAGATGTTCCTTTGCACTGACACAGTTTCCAATACAGTCACTATATACAGTATAAAGCACTAGGACAAAGCATGGAGAATGTGTTGATTTATCTGGAAAAACTGATATACCAGCATGGTCAATATAGGTGTCTGTAAGCCAAGGAAAAAGAAATGAAACATTAGAGTTTCTTTAAGAATGGCAGACGAACCACAAATGTCATTGAAAGCATTCTTTTGTTAAAGCGTCTATATTTGTCTTTCTACATATCTTTCATCTTTAATTTTAAAACCAAAACAATGACAATATGCCCATGGTCATACTGTTTTTCTGTTTAGGTAAAGAAATATCTCTGAAAGCTAATGGGTCACAGGTTGTCTAGTGTCATTTAAAAAAACAGAAATTAGATTAGGTGCTTTTTACAGGCTTGAGAAGCATGTATATCAAAATGAATTACACTCTCTTTGAACAAAAATTTAAAACAACGTTATACTTTCTCATTGCAGTGCTTTCAAATTTAAAGCAGATTAATATCTTAGATGACCCAGTTTTATTGCCATATATACCTTTGCAATTTCTCAGTAGAGTACAGTATATTATGAGAATATATAGTAGCACGTTCTCTTATATGTAGCTCAGCCTACTGTGGTAAAAACTGCTAATTTACTCCTTTGAGGGCATCTAGGAATTTTATTCAGTGCTAGTTCTGGAAGGAGACACTGAAAGCCCCTCTAGAACTAGCAGCTTCTCTCCAGAATAGGAGATGACATGTTGTTAACAGCTATGAATCCTAAGCTAATTATCTTTGGAACTTAAAGCACCAGGAGCAGATGAAACACATTTTGCAGAGACACAAGAACTGTAGATTTCAGACACCATCATTACAGTATCATATCAGTATAACAGATGATATTTCAGTTCTGAGAGGCTATCATGGTTATAGATACTTCTTGGACTTCCTTTCTTGTTGCTTCAATAGAATGCCCAAAGCCGTATCCTGCTATGCTGTGTTTCTGTCATTTATAAACAACAAAGGAGCAAGCACTGGGATACAGGAACGATGGGTTCAAATAAAGGCCTGTCATACTATTGCTTAGCCAGGAAAAGTTAGACAATTAATTATAGAAAATTTGGAGCGCCAATTCCCCGTCTATATGTCTGCTACATTTCTATTTGTTGAAAACATTTCTAGGTCACCTCCTCAAAACAAAAGAAAACAGGTTGACAGTAGCTATTTTGATACGGTGTGAACAATATGAATTTGTAGAGCAGACCTCTTCAAAACTGAATAATAATTTCTGCTAAAAGTAGGCTTTTTTTTTCCTGTTCTAGGACAATGTTTTCCAGCAGGATAGGTGCAGGCAACATTCTTACTGACCTATGAAGTAGACCTAAGAACTACAACTGTATGACAATATTCAGCATCTGTTTCTATAACAGGAGCTTTATTTCTTCCTTTCTGAATTCTTCTGCACTCCTCAAATCTACCTTAGTTTATTTTTAACCCTACACAATAGATTTGATGACTTTGTGTCCAAAAGGAGAAACAAAAACCAAGCATTAATAGTGCTGTTCCATTAATGGATGGGATGAGTTCAGTATCTGGTGACATGTAGAACAATGGGCCATTGCTATTTGGCAAACAAGATTATTTGTGTGGGAGTGCATGTGTATTCAGACATATGCATACATACATAATACAGTTTTATTAGGATATTTTATATAGTAATGCAAACATATAATATATTAAGATATTTTTTACAATAATGCAAACATATAATAGAAAAGAAAAAAAAGAAAAGAAAATATGTAAAGGATTGATTTTGATCTTTTTTACAGCAGTTACAAATAAATGTATAAACTAGCCTTCCTATATTTATATTTTATATAAATACAGGTCTATTTGTCTTCATTCATGCCTAGCCATCCTCTTAAAGTTATGTCATAACTCCCTTCTTCCCACATTTTTCTCTTTTCATCAAATCCATAAAACACATTTTTCCCATTTTCAGCAAAAAGTCCATAAAGGGTTTCTGGTCACTAATAAAGGTACTTGTCTTTTCTCTAATCAAACAAGTCAGTCTTGCCATTTCTGCAAGTTCTGTCATCTTCACCAACCATTCCTCCATTGTGGGCATTTCAGAACCTTTCCAACTTTGTACATGTAGTAATTTCACTGCAGTTACCATGTACAAAAGCAATCTTCTACAGTTCTTTTCCAGTTGACTAAACATAAGCCTCCCTCCTCCAAAATTCTGGTTTTAGCTTTATATTGATGTCTAAAATTCTTTGTTTCATTGAATGTACTTGTACCCAGGATTTCCTAGCTTTTTAAACACTCTACCATGTATGCTAAAATGATCTCTCATGTTTTCACATTTCCAACACAAATTAGAAGTACCTTTATACATACAGTACAAGACAATTTTTCTGGTGTCATATACCAGTAGTACATCATTTATAAAAAAAAAAACTCTTAAGTTATAATACAACATAAATGTCAGTTCTTTTAGCCACATTTTCTCACATTGGTGCATCTGTATGTTATAACCAAAATTCTTAGCCGAGGTTATCATGCACTTTTTAATTTGACCTTCTTCCATTTCAAATTTCAGCAGAAACTTGTATATTTTAGCAATCACACGTTCCTCATTTTTACATAATGCAATTTGAAATTCCATCTTATCCCAAGTGTCTTTTTTATCTATTTTAAGCCGATCTCTGAATCATATGCATGAGAACTATTGAAATCTAAATCCTTTGGCAATTAATTGTTCTCTTGGTTTTATTTTAAGTTCTCCATTTCCCTGTAATAACAAGTCTTGGTATGTTAATGATTTATCTTTACCAGCTGTTTCTTTTCTATCAAATACTTCATATGCTGAAACAAACAAAGGCGTCTTCCAACATAACCTGAACTTGTATTTATTCCATACTCTCATACGGTACTCTTAAAATAATGATTTTTAAAATCTACATTAATTTTAATTTCATCATACCATGGAAAACCATGCCATCCAAATATCAAGTTATGATCTTCTAATTCTAACACTCTTTTGCTTCTCAGAAGCAACAATTCTTTCATTCAAACAAAACAACAAGCGGCAACTACAGTTTAAAATCTGGCTATCCCAATCATTATAGAATGAGTTGGATGCCAGCCCAAGGGATAAGCTGGGTTGGACATGACAATCTGAAGAATGTAGCATCCTATTGAAAAAGAGCAAGTATACATTAATATAAGAGTGTTGGGAATATCAAGTTCAAACCCAGGAGGAAAACAGTATAATAATATATGTAATATTACAAGTAATAATGTTATGTTTAGCATGTCAAGTATTCAATTACATAATGTCTATAGAGATTCTTAGTCTCCGGGTCATGTTTGTCCCAACTATCCAGTTGCCTCTTGAAAAAGCTTTGGGTCAATTATATAACATACATACACACACACATTTGGTGATAGTGTGAGAACTCAGGCTGAATGTTTAAATTTTAAAAAGATGCTAGATTCAAAATGTTTTCTATGTTAATTATATTGAAAAACATTTCTGGTATTAAGGAGAGAGATTTAAAGATAGCATTTAAATTCCTGGGGACTTCCACCTGGTAGCTTGAAAAATGGTTTTATTCAAAGATAAATTTTGACAGAGAGACAAAATAGAATTCAAAAAATAAGCAATGTGCAAAGTTAGTCATAAATAGATAGATAAGTAAATAAATAAATTCTCTGCATTTTCTTCCCTTAACCATAAAAAGTATAATTTCTGTAATTTCACCCCCTCGCATTCCATCTCCCACCCTCAGTTCAGATGTTGGAGCAGTGATCTATTTTTATTATTACTAATACATTAAAGCTTAGTGGATGCATAGACTGACTGAATTCTAAGGGAATTATAATTGTTTAATCACATAAAAGCCATTGGTGGCAAAAAAGATAATAGTCCCAGAGATGTTGAAGAGATGAGTTCTTTTACTAGGATGGAGATTTTGAATGTCTAACTTAAAGCAAAATACATGTACTGCCAATAGTAATGCAGGATGGTGATTAGAGTGATTAAATACAAAGCAAATGGTTCGGTTTTGCTAATTAGTTTAGGCTTCAGCAGTGTCTCGGCTATGGTTGAGATCCAAAGATTCTTTGCCAAGTAGCAGCTGCCATTAATGCATTTTTTTTTTAAAAAAAATTAACAGTGGCTTAAACAGAGGAGAGCAGTGCAGTTCACTGAACACCAACTACCATATGCTTTAGCTTTTCAGTTTTCAAATAACTGACAGCCAGACATGAGTTCAAATGCATCTTTGCATTTAACACATTGTATTTTAAAATGCAATTCACATCTTCTGAAGAGTTTTTAGGCTAAGATGTTGTCATGTCCCCGTCTGTCAGGTAGTCCAGAGGATGCTAGCATTTCAGTGGAAGAAAAATCCCCCATATGGGCATCTAAACTGCCTATTATTGAATATGCAGGCTCAATTAATTTAACCTTTAGGAAAACATAGCGGGACTCATCATTCCAATAGGAATCGGTTCACACTTGGTGTGTTACCACACAGCAGTAAGGCTTTCATGAGCCAACAAATAGTTGTTCTCTTTAGCTGAAATAGAACTAAATTTACCTTTCTTTTCTGAGCTCTTTCTCTTCCATCAGCATGAAAAGTTGGTCCAGTTTCAACTACAATAATGATAGTTTGGTTAGAGTAGAATTCAGGCCCAATCCTGCTTCTTTACTCAATTTAGGGAGCAAATACAGTTAAAAAAAAAGGAATGAAACTCTAAACATTATGTGGAATTAAATGGTAGCCCATAGCAACTAGAAATGTGGAATAAGGAATCAAAGAATAGCGTGAAAGCTTAGTTATTTATTCTGAAACAAAAATTACTTGTTCTAAATAATATCAAGGTTAGTCACAGTCTGGATCTTGATTATTTTAGGCTTTCTTCAGGTATGTTACTGAAGAAAGTATACTGTACATATCTACTTTCTTCTACTGAGCAGCTTTTAATAGGTCACACCCGTCTGCTTAGACATTGCTGTGAAAATGGGACGTTACTCAAGATAGGGCCATAAAATTAAGGAATTAATGTACGTAATTTCAGCTGCTTATTTTGTATAGTCTGCTAATGAAATGATTTTGCTTCATTCAATTACCTTTTCTCTTCTGTGCCTTTACTTTACCACTTTGGAAGAATTAAAGGATGAAAGTAGGTAATAAATAAAATAGACCAATACATTCCTAAAATTAAGACATCTTATGCTGATCACCTAACCCAATACTGCATAATCACTCAATGCAGGAAACACTCTTAGGCTTTTGAACAACTATGCATAATTATTTCAACTTAAAGAATTGTGTAACTTGTAATGCATAATTTAATAAAAGCTTTGGGACATATTCTTCATACCAAAATATGCCAGCCAACCATGTCACAGATCAATCCCTCTTTTGAAAAAGACTCTTTTGAACTGCAAGGAACTATCAAAGCAGACTGTGATATATATTTTTTAAATCTCCGTATTCAATTGTGAATTTTTCCTTAGGCTGTTTTATCCCAATTGTCTTAGAAACACATCTATGATACTGTATATGAAGAATTATTATCAGTTAATGTCTTCATTAGTTAACTAATGTTGTGGTAATCTTTTTTCAAAACATAGTAAAATTCTGCAAGGATTAAAAAAACATTCTTATAATTTTTATGGCTTTTTTAAAAAAAATAATAATCTTGCCTCCTTGCAGTTCTCAGATCTTCTTTGAAGGTTTTAAGAAACAGAATTGAAGGCCCAAAGGCTCTGCAGGACAGAGTAGACCAGGGCTGTCAAACTCCCAGCCCGCAGACGGATGCGTCACGTGCTGGCCCTGCCCAGGCCTGGTTTAGCGAAGGGGGAAAAAGTCCTGATACATCATGTGATGCAGCTGTGATGACATGAGTTTGACACCCCTGGAGTAGACCTATGTTTCTCAACCTCAGCAATTTTAAGATGTGTGGACTTCAAATCCCAGAATTCCCCAGACATTTTAAAGCTGCTGAGGTTGAAAAACACTGGAGTAGATGAAGGGGAAGTTCCACTGACTACTTATATAGGCTTTAGATGCTTGGATCTAAATGAATTTACAGATTCCATGCTGTCTCTCAGACTGGCACCTCTTTCTCTTATTCCCCCCCTCCCCTTGTTATGACAGTGGCAATGTTATATGAGCATTATAGTACAAAGCTAAGGAAATTTCTTAAGAGCCAGGAGTCAAAAGCCAACAATGAATCACACAAAAATCCTTAGCTTAGAATGACATTAGTAAACTATGTCAATAATATCTTATAAATTCTGCCCATAGTCACTTTCCCATAGGGTCTAAACGTCAAACAGAAAACATGGCAAGCTTCTATGGCTTAAGAAGAACTGGCAGGGATAGGTGTTAAAAATTTGAATGTGAGTCGGGAAGGCAGCCTATCTATGCTTATGTTTAATTCTCTAGTCAGAAAGCAATTAGAGAGCCAACTGTTATCTTTATTAAGCCATATTCCTTAGACGTTTTAAGAAATAAGCAATTCAGCCTTTCTTGGAAGATAGAAGCCAGTTGGCAATTGTCTTTTCTTTGTACAATTTTAAGGAGTATTCACTTTTTAAAGAATTACTGCCCAGTATAATGGTTAGTATTCATTTCCAGCACTTTTTAGCTTGCCTAAAAAGATTGCACACATTTTGGAACAGTTTAATAGCAAAATAAGAGAGAAGCTGCTGAGCTTTGAATATGTTGAACATTTTCTATATTCTCACTATCACTTTGCCTGAATGGTCAAAGGATTCTTTGGGTGTTTGTATAATGTCTTTACAATATACTATTGATTTCCATTCTGAAGATTTATTTATATATTGTATGGGGCATAAGTAAAACATTTATCTATATAAAAATCACTTGTTCTGTCATATTTACAGAATATCTCTGTCAACTCTAGAAATTTTGATGGACATGCTGCTGACAAATAATAGGTAGAGTTGTGGTGGATGATTTAAATATGTTGGCTTGCACATCCAAAATTTATATGAGCAAATACTTCACTCCCAACCAGTAAATAAAATATGAGCCTCTTTTTCAGATTGGTATTCCTACTGGTAAAATCAATAGTGGGTGCATTTCATGATTGCAGATAAACAGTTATTGAAGTATGATAGTTTCTTAAATTGGTGGCTGTCTTACTTTCCTAAAATATGCTATTTGTATACCGTATCTATTTTTATCACACACAGAGTCCTGATTTGCACAAGCAAATTAAAAGGAAGACAAGGCTGTAATAATATTAAGATGAAGCATCCTGAAATTTGTTCAGTAACCTGTTGATTTACCTAAAATGGAAATCACAGAAAAAGATAAAGTTTAAATTCAACTCCCATTCAATCCTGTTATTATTTTTTTTAGATGGAATAGTAAGGCTTTAAATTTACAAAGGCTAAAACGATGTGCAGCCCTGTGGCTACAAAATGGCGGAAGATACTGCAGTGGGCTCCTGGGAGATGTAGTGTCCAGCACAGACAAATGAAATCAAAGTGCAGGGGAGCAGAATTACAGGGGCCAGCAGATCAGGAGGGACAAGGGAGGCAAAACTGCTGTGGTATCCTGCGGCTGCATTCCTACAGCCATAAAGGAGGTGAAGATCCTAAGCCAGAAGAAGTGGGCCTCAGAGATCTCTCGCCAGGTCTGCAGAGGGCATGCCAGAAGGAAATCAGCAGGATTAGGTTATTATATTAATTAAAGCCTCAGAAGTCCCACAAGATGCATTGGTGTGTTTGGGCCAGGCAAGCTGGTCATCTGAGAAGAGCGTCAGAAGGACCGATCATCAGCAGCTCCTTTGGGATGAGTGCTACAGATGTCATCACTGGCTTCCTAAATTCAATGTGCTAGAGATGGTGGAGGTGAATGTCCAACAACAAAGACTGCAATCAATTGTATGCCACCAGATGGTCAAAGAAAAAGAGGAAGGCCAAAGAAAACCTGGCACCAGATATTTCTGGAAGATCTGAAAAACATCAATCTTAAATGGAAGGATGCGGAGACTGTAGCTGCAGACAGAACTATGGAATACACTTGTAGTCCAATGTGCTTAGGACAGGATGTGATAATGAGAGGTGATAGAATCTTCTGAGCCTCAGGGCTACTTGGCAAACAGTGCAGAACTAAAAGAGATGGACACTCCATCTGTATTTCCAAAATGGATGGCCAGTCCCTCCTCCCCCTTCAAGGATCACTGCCTTGTCGTGGTGAAGGGGCTTGCGTAGCTCAGTGAAGCTATGAGCTATGCCGTGCAGG
>JANHJO010000208.1:158951-169549 GCA_032468235.1 Pseudoxyrhopus heterurus
TGATTCACGTGGCACAGTGGATTTCCGTGCCTCAGCTGTTCTACTTACCGGGGCTGCCCTAGAAGGTAATGCTGCACGCGAAGCGCACGCTCACAGAACCGGTTGTTAAACAGGTTGCAGCCCACCACTAGGTGAGTGACTTCACTCTCCAACACTGAATAATTGGGTGAATATCCAGGTCTTCTCCAGTTTCTCTGGAAACAAATAGTAAAGGCCATTCAGATCTCAAGGGGAATCTCATTGACAGGGGCTGCTATAGAGAAGGTGCATGTCCAGAGCAGTTCCATGCATGTCCATTGCAGTAGTCCATAATGAATAAGATAAATAAGCAATTCACATCTTGCCATGTCTCTCTGGTCAAAATTGCCTCTGGTCAAAACTGTTTCTTCCCATGCACGGGAAGATGTATAACTCCTCCTATTTTATTTTACCGAATGTAAAAGTAGAAAGGAGACTCTTTTGATCTTTAAAAGTAGCAAGAAATGAATGGCATAAACAATTAAATGTTCAGTCCTAAGCAGTTCCTTTTGAGTTTGCAAATAGGAGAGAAATAATTTTTTTTTAAAAGTGATCAGGGATCCACACATCACCATTCATCTCCTCTTGTTTGACCCTCGGTGTATGTTTTAACACTAGAAATTGGTTATAATGAATTGTGAGTCATATATTACCATAGGGCTTTAAAAAAAAAACATGCTGTTATGATTTAGACCTTGTTCCATCTTCACTGAGTCAAAGCATGTCAAATGAGTGTGGGAACGTGCCTCCAACTCCTACTTGCTTAATTTATGAAGGCATTCCTAATGTCTCACTTGGACATCTTGTGAGAGGGAGGGAGAAAGATGAACCTTTGTGTTTTCCTTCTTTGAAAGGGAAACTGTGAAGTACGAGAAGGATAGGAAGCAGCATCAAGGACTTTTACCGCATAATTTTACCCTTCGCATTTACGTGCATATTGAAAAGCACAGTAGAGCCTCAATAGGCTTCTGATTTGTTAGTTTTATGAACAATCTTGGGTACATTATATCCTATAACAATCTACCAGCTGTTAAATGTTTCCTTTTTACAATTCAGAGAGCTTCAACTGTGGAATACAGACAAATTTAGCTACTTTTTGTGTGTGGTAAAGCAAAGCATCACTTGGCAAAACCCAAATCCAAGATATTTGGTTCTTCTAAAAGGGAGAGAAACTATGAATTTGGTCTCAGAGGCTGAAAATCACTTGTTCTTTACAAAAAGAGCACTGACTTTTTCTTGGGGAACATGAGTACAGCTAAGGGAAAGTAGCAGTGGTATCGCATAGACATACTTTCCCCTGATAAAGGAAAAGAGAACGGGAGACAAGAGAGGAGATGGACAGGATAGGACAATGCTTTGCAAATTCAGGACAGAGTTAAGGTTATTGGTTGCCTTCAAAGCTGACAAGAAAAGAAGATTCATACACTGTGGCTAAAGCGCACAAGTCAACTTCCTTATACAAGGAAAACAAAAATGGCTGATGAACTCTTCCAACTCAAAGACAACACCTCTCAAAGCAAAGACTGGCCAACTGCTGCTTTTTTTGGAGTTACAGATAGTGATTTGTACCTTTAGCATGAAGTGCCTGGTGGCTATCCAGATTTTGAAAAACATTAAGAACATGAAAAAAATACTCGGATCAAACTAAAGCCACATATGGCTCAGCCTTCTGTTTGTGGAAGTAATGCCCATGAGAAACAATAGGCCATATGTAGGATATGAGGACAATGACTTCTCACATTAAGTATGTGGGCAGTTCTTTGATTCTGCATCAATCACATTCATTTTGTTCCTATTTTTAAAGGTCAGAAACCATGATTAGGTCATTGAATAGCTTTTATATATGGTCTATGGAAACTTTTTAAATAATATGATCACAGAAGCAGGTTCCTGGTTTTTGCTGTGTTTTCCCCCTTAAATTAACTAACTTTAGTATTTAATCCTGGCATTTGTAAGTCTTTCTAAATACCCTGTGTTTCTGAGGTAATTCTGCAGTACATAAAGTACCATGTTTCTTTAGTTGCCATGGCAAAATTTCTTTTCTCCCTCTCTTCATTGCAGAGCAACTTGTGTCTAAAAACTCACATTAATTGCTCCCACACACTAAACATTTTTGCCTGAATATTTCCTTAACCAGTGGTGAGCAATCAATTTTTGCACTAAATCAAGAAACGGAGATGTAAGAGTCAACGGTTGGATTTTAGACAAACATTTATTAATTCCCTAAATGCGGTAGTGACTGCAAACTAAAAAAATTCAACCGCTGTCTCATTCACACATTTTCCATGAGATTGGCCCCAATATTTCTTCCTGGTCCTGCCTTCTCTGGATAAGCCTTCAATGACTAGATCCCACTCACATGACTCCTGTGCACATCCTATTTTGGCATAAAGGCTAGTCAGTTAGATTCCAAGTGGAGGATTCCACACAGTTATCCAATAAATAACTATTCTCAGTCAGTAAGATCTTGCACTCTTGCCAGCAAAATTCCATCATTAATCAGTCTCACCATGTCATTTGGCAGGGGAAGGGAAGAGGGAAAGGGAGGGGAGGAGAGGAGAGGGGAAAGGAAGAAAACGGAGAGGATCCAGCTAATATGTCAGCCTAAAAGAAATAATCAGGATGCAATCTTCAGAGAGAATGCCTCATTCCCCACGTTAGCTGTGTCTCTACAAGCCAAAGCAGAGGAATACTTTCACCGTATGAATCACCATTCAGATCCTACTAATACTGCTATTATTTGAGTGGCAGGTCAATTTATTCTTTGTTTGTCTGTTGAGTGTTACATCCCATTTTCAAAAAATAAACATATTTTTCCTTAATCAGGCAAAGCTTTTAGAGTGTTTTGATATTGTTTTCTTTTTTTTTTAGTAGGTGTGGGTTTTGGCTCTATAATGTTCTGTTGTAGAGGAAATGCTTATCAAATTTTCAGATGATCCAAAATTGAATAGAATAGCTAATGCCCTGGAAGACAGAATTAAAATTCAAAGTGAACCTAAGAGGTAGGACAAATGTGATGGCATGTGGGCTAGAGTGACTCCTGGCTATTTTCCAGTGAGATAAGAGGCAAAGAAGCTTGAAAATGTTGATAGGTAGAAAGAGAGCAAATATGGGTTCTTCCTAACATTTTGCAGGGTATATCCTGCCAGTTGGGTCCAGTGGTTAAAGCACCAGCTAGCAAGCAGGAGTTCTTTCAGCCATGAAAGCCAACTGGGTGACCTTGGGCCAGTTATTCTCTCACAGCCCAACACACCACATAGGGTTATTGTTGTTGTGGGGAAAATAAGAGGAGGAAGGTGTATTGGATAGAGTTTGCGACCTTGAGTTATTTATAAAAAGAATAAAGGTGGGATACATAAAAATAAATTATGCAAATAAGTGCTTTAGTCTGGCAAGATTTCTGTTTATAAGCGAGCAACAATAAAGGAACTACTCAGAAGTAAGTGGTCATGTTGTTCTTGGTTCCTTGAGCCTGACAACAAATGAGTTAAAAATAACCAGATTAAATTTGTTACAGACAAGTAGTAATTCTTGAAATACTACCTGATTACACACCGAATTTTAGCCAGGAGTGTGACATGGCTGTGAAAAAGGTAAATGCATTATCTGGCTTCAGTAACAAGTATATCTTCTAAATCATGGCTAATAATAATTTCACTTTATTCTGCATTGGTCAGGCTATAACTCAAGGGCTTCTTCAATTGGAAAGATTCCAGATGTAACAGATGTAAAGAAGGACAGTGAGGCTGATCAAGGAACTAAAAGTTAAGTCCTATGTAGAGGGATTGAGGTATTTGGCCATATTTAACTTTGGGAAGTAAAATCTGAGTATGGCTATGATAGCATTCTTCAAGTAGCTGAAGTAGTGTCACATGGAAGAAAGCCAAGGTCTTTTCTTATTATCCCAAAGGGAGGACACAGAATAAGAGATTGAAGAAAAAAGAAAGCAGTTTCTGGCTGAACATTAGAAAAACAATCCTGACAGAAAGAAGAATTCAGTGGTGAAAACCAAGGACCCTGATAGGTGGTGGACCCCAGAGTCTATATAGATACCTTTGTCGAATGCTTTATTTATTTACACATACATACATATAATTTATAGGCCATCCAAATCCAATGACTTTGGGCAACTTATAATTTAAAAAGTTAAGAAAAAGAAATCATAAGCATCTCAAAGACAAACATATTTTAAAAAACCACACCAAACATCTAACCGGGTTTGAACTCACTGTACCCTAAAGTTTGAGAGAATAGCTAGGCTTTTAATAGTTCCATGAACATGGAACAAGGTGGGAGCCACCCAGATTTTTTGAGGATATCATTCCAGAGGGCAAGTGAGAAAACAGAAGAGGCCATCATAGCTCCAGCAAATCTAAATTATATGATTAAATGTTTGATTCTATGATTCAATAAGACTATTGCTAATGAGATTATTTTAAAAGTAAATTAGTAGTAATAATAGTACTCTGTAGAGATCTATCTCATTTAATGTTTATACAAAGCTTAGAATTCTAGGCATTTTATTAGTAATATGTTCATGTTCAATAGTTTATTTATTTTATTAATTAGATTTTTATCCCACCTTTATTTCTTTATATGTAATATATTACTTATGCACTGAACAAACATAATACACCTTCCTTCTATTTCCCCCACAACAGCAACCCTGTGAGGTGAGTTGGGCTGAGAGAGAACAACTGGCCCAAAGTCACCCAGCCAGCTTTCATGCCTCAGTCAAGACTAGAATTCACAGTCTCCTGGCAATTGGCTCAAAGTCACCCAGCTGGTTTTTCATGCCTAAAGTGGGACTAGAACTCATCAAACTGATTCTCCATTGATAGCTGCTATATGCAAATTCTACAATTTCCAAATTTAATAGAATATTATGATTAGAATCCTGTGTATTTGTGTGTGTGCTGTGTTCTCTATGTGAATGCATTTTTTCCCCATTCTCAAATAGCATCTGTGAGAAGATTGCATATTGAGGTGTCTGAGTTATAGAAGAACAGATTGAAGAACTGTGGCTTCAAAATACTCCTACAAAATACATTTGGAACTGTTGATATAATTGTTCATTAGCTTAAAATATCTAATGGTAGGTGGTTAAGAGCTCTTGCTTTCCTGCTGCTTGTTAGATGTGGATTATTGTCACAGCAACAGTGGTCCCAATCAGAAAGCCTCTTTCAATACTAGGGAGGCAATAAAAAATTATCACGAGAGCCTATTCAAATTATGGAAAACTATTTTTTGGAACAGAATTTTTTTTAGGATATAGAAACCAAGAAATGTAAAAATATTAGAATTCAGAAATGTTGAATTATTAACCTCCAACAGTTTGACCAGTCAGACATCTTCAGATTGAATAGTGGCGTCAGGAAATTTGGCTGTCAACCCCCAAAACGGCAAGCTACTGGCGAGCTGTCTCGGGATTGCCCTTCAGGGAGGGGAGACTGCAGGGGCGTGGAAAGAAACCGTTTTAAGAATGGTTTCTAACTGACTTCATTGGTATTTTGGTTTTATATTAATCTGGCTTCTAAGTTTTACTAGAATATTACCTCAATTCTGCAAAATCAGCATTAACTAAAGTTGCAATTTAAAGAAGCACTAGATTAGTATTAGCTGTTAGATCTACTGTAACTCACATTCCTTTTGATGCAATTTTCAGCACGAGATATAAAGTAGCAGGTCAGCTTTTCTGTAAAGCTCAGTAAATAACTAATATTATGCCATTCGGATCTCTTATTTCTGGAGAAATAATTGTTCAGACTTCTTTGACATGACTCCTGCTATGGCATATATCCAGGGCTGTGTGTTTTACATGATAATATTATTTGGATTCTGGCAGAAATCTGATAAGTCAGAATCAGAATCAAGCTAGAAGGGACCTTGGAGGTCTTTCTCACATTCAATTAGGTTTAGTGATCAGGAGCCTTTTTTGAAAGTTCAAAATATACAGAAAGCTGTGAGATTCCCTTAAAAATTTTGAGACCGCTTTTAAGAGTGCAAATTTTAAGCACAAAACATTTGTTTTTGGATTTCTCAACTGCAATGTTGTCATAGCAATAGAATTCTGAGCAGATATAAGTTAGAGGTATACTATTTTAATCAAATTATTTTTCTCACACAAAAAAATGGTTAGCTGTACATACACAATTATGAATCAATACTTAAGAAAGAAATAATGTTTAGCTAATTGGCCCTAAGGCATCCTCGGTGCTTGATAGTTGCACAGCCTAAGAGTTCACACTCCACAATCAATCATCATAGGTAGGAAAAGCATATCACCTTCTATCTCAAACTTAATAAAGGCTTGGCTCAAGATCAAGCTACATTTAGTGTAGCACGTCTGAATTCTATGAAATGGACAACTAAGCTACGTTTCATTGATTTTAATAGACTAGTTTGAATGTCTTTAAATGTAGATGAAAGTGATGGGTTTTTTTTTTGTTGAGTTAGGTAGAAGACACTGAAGAATGACACAAATGACAGTTTGTGGAGCTTGAGACATATGACCATTTAATGAGCTTCCATTTATTAAGTTGTGCCCACAACTGTATGAAACTTCAAATTGTCAAATGCCCAAGGAGACTCCTCAGATCTCAAAGACCGAAACATCAAGTATCACTTAGATCTGCTTGCTTGTTGAAGGCAGAGTGGAACACTCTTATCCATGCTTATAACAAGGGCGAGGATTTCTATGACATGTCTTGTTTTTTCTGGAACCTTTATTTGAGTAAGCTAAAATGTGTTTTAGAGTAACCTGGTGAGAATTAGATGCTTTTTATTTTGTCTGAAAAGTCATGTTTTGACTTTTTAAAGATGTTGTGTCATATTTCTGATTAATTATGTAATAAACATCATATTTTGCCATGAACGTTGGCAACCTTCCTGATAGACCACCAAGTTTGAGCCAGCAAATAAAGTGAAAATTTGCCTGTTTTTTTCCCCTTTTTTATTTGCTCCTTAACTCAGGGGGAGTGGAGTGTGTGTGTGTGAGAGAGAGAGAGATTGGGCGGGGGGGGGCGTTTAAAAATGACCAGCCCTAAAAAAAAAGGTGAGAATTTGCTTAAAACCTAAAACATACTTATAACTGAAGAATCTTCATGAAGGAGGTATACACTGAAGACCTACAGATTGTATTGTCCCTTATATCTTTAAAATGTTTGTTGTGCATGATACAATTTCATGAACAATAAGTGCTTGAAATTGTCTGCTTCCCTTGTTTCCTTTTTCCTTACATTCCTTTTTTTCCTTTTTTCTTTATGACTTGTGTTTATTTTGTTTTATTTTATTTTGAAGGTTTATGATTTAGAAAACTTTAAACTTTTATTTATCATAAAAATAAATAAGTATAAATAAGTACTAATCCTTTGACAGTAGAAATCTTAGAGACTGGTTGTAAATTTACCAGTTAACATTATGCATTATGTCAGACACAAAAATTGCCATTTAAAATCTGGCATGATTTTGAATCATACTTCATTAAGAAACATCCTCATGCACCATGGGTAATTGGTATGATGTGGCCTAATGGGATTTCCCTACCAAGTGACAGCATGAAAAATATCATCAGGAGTCCCCCGGAGTCACTTAAAGTGCTTTAAGCATGAAATCCATCTGTCTGAATAAGTGAATGCAGAACAAGTGCCAACGTTTACCAAGGCACAGTCTATTTGCTTTTGGCATAATTGAACTGCAATATCTGATAGACATGATTCAAGCAGGGAAACTGAACAGTAATTTTCACTAATGAATTCCACACCCCAAAGTCACAAGTAAGTTGGCAGAATTTTTAATCAGCTGATGGGTTCACAAGTCCACGGGCAGAAAAGGGTGATAAAAAATATTCCCTCAAGTGTTTGAAGCTGTAATCCAAAATGAATGTATTCTAAGGGATGTTAGTTAGAATCCACGGTACTAAGATTCACATAATATCGTTTAAATATTTTAAATGATATTTTAAGTGATATAATACTAATAATAATTTGTACTTTAATATTGTCTCAGCTATTTTGCATGACATTTTAAAATGAATAGAATAGAATAGAATAGAATAGAATAGAATAGAATAGAATAGAATAGAATAGAATAGAATAGAATAGAATAGAATTCTTTATTGGCCAATTGTGCTTGGACACACAAGGAATTTGTCTCCAGTATGTAAGCTTTCATTGTACATACAAAAAATAAAGTGATAGGTTATGTATCATAGATCGTAGTTACAATCATTAATCATAAGATACAGCAATGTGATAAATCATAGATACCAATAATACTAAAAACTAGCAAGTATGATTATGCTAAACCTCCTCTTCTGCTTTTCCTCCCCCCCTCCTCCTCCTCCTCCTCCTCTTTATAGCATACAAAATGATAATAGAAACAGCCAAGACTTTAGTTTTCATCAGATGTCTGAAATATTTCCAGAAGTTAAAAAGAATCTATTTTCTCCTTAATTTTTTAAAATATCATTCTATATTTGTTCCATCTTATCCAGAGACCTTTTCAGATTTCGTATCAGTAGCATAACTTCAAGTTAATGGTGCAAGCCAGTTCACCTGAGTGAAATTCAGATGTAATTTTAGATTTAGATTTTAAAAAGCATCTGTCTGTTCATTTGCTATATCCACAGATGTAGAATAAGGTTTTGTTTTCCAGAATTAAAAAATCTGGAGATTAATTTCACTAAAATTGATACGCTTTTGCTCCTGAGAACAATTTCATTAAAGGTATAATTTAACTTTGTTGCTAAAGTGTCAAAAGTGAAACGAACACTTTCCCTGCTTTTGTTTCCTTGTTCCCAAAACTTTTGTTTCACTTATTTTTTTTTGGGGGGGGGGGGGAATTGCATATCCAAAGCAAAGAATTGGCCCAGCTTCAACTTGGTAACTCCAAAAATGTGAGTGATGTGCTTCTAAGCAGCTTCTAACTTGATCATTTCCTTCTAGCTATATCTGCTAGAAAATAAAATAAATATTTGCCAATCTATTCAAAATTGCGGTTTTGGTTGAAAGAGGCACTTAAAAAGAAGAAAGAAATACAATCAGGGCCAGATAGATACTTGAATTCAGAGAATTCTTAAACAAACAATTGAAACCAGAAATTTTCCCTTTAAGGCTTGATGGACAATTGAACTGAAATAAAACACGGGACTCTGTTTTTATGTATGATAAAAACAGCAAGACTCTTGTATGCACAGAGAGGGAAGGATTTACAAATTCCTACAGTAAAAGAATGGATAGTGAAAATGATGGAGCAGCAGAGAGATCAAAACTGAAAAGACAAAATTAGTTTCTCTTTGGAAATCAGATTATAATTTTTTTGCTTGAAACTGAAAAAAAAAATCAGATCTTAACTTTGGGGTTTGACAATTATAATTATTTATAATTCTATAATTATAAAAATAGTTGTAATCATCAAATCCCAAAGTTAAGGATCAATTTTAGAGCATGAAGGGCTACTGTATTTTATGTTTGTATCTGTGCTGAAGAAAGTCAGAATTTATTCTTTTTATTTATTTTTTCTTTCCCCTTTTCCCTGTGCTCTCCCCTTTTAATTTTCTTTCTTTCTTCTTTCTTTTTTCTTTCTTTCCTTCTTTCTTTCCTCCTTTCTTTCTTTTTATCCATTTCCTTCCTTCTTTCTTCCTTTCTTCCTTTTCCTTTCTTCCTTCTTTCTTTTCCTTCCTTCCTTCCTACCTTCCTTCCTTCCTTCTTCTTTCTGTCTCTTGTTGAACTTAATGAGCTCTTGTGAAAAGAAAGAATGCTTGGTTTGGCAGTCAGTTTCAGAGGATTGTCACCATAGCAGTTGATAAACAAGAAACTACTGATTTTTGTGTGCACAAAGATTTTCATCAGAAATCTTTTGTAACAGAATTCTTTTGCATACCTTAACCTGAGTGCAACTGCTGCCAATATCAAACTAATGAGGGCTTAGAAGAGTAAACTCTACAACAAATACTTGTAGGAAAGGGGCTTTAGTCTACTCTAGTGAAAAGGAGGAGGGTGTGTGTGACAGGATAGCAGTGTTCCAGTATTTGAGGGGCTGTCCCAAAGAAGAGGGAGTCAAGCTATTTTTCACAGCCCAAGCAGGCAAGACCAAGAAGCAATGGATGGAAAATAACCAAGGAGAGAAGCAATCTAGAACTAAGGAGAAATTTCCTGACAGTGAGAACAATCAATCAGTGGAACACTTTGCCTTCAGAAGTTGTAGGTGCTCCATCATTGGAGGCTTTGAGAAGAGACTGGACAGCCATTATCTAAAAATGATATAAAGCCTCCGGCTTGAGCAGGGGGTTGGACTAGAAGACCTCCAAGGTCCCTTCCAACTTAATTATTCTGTATATAAACCAGGCTCTGTCTTCCAGGGCCTTGGGTCAAATTGGGTGGTTAGACCCTTCTGGAAAGATCTTGGTGGTTTAACAATGGCTGTTTTTCTTTGGTCTTTCTTTTAGAATGATGTGTGGTGCAGTTTCATTGCTTCCACTGTTGCGTTCTGAAACAGCCTAGAGCAGGGGCCTTCAATCTTGGCAGGTTTTAAGACTTGTGGACTTCAATTCCCAGAATTCCTCTTCCAATCATGTTAAC